>JAGVSP010003045.1:0-37380 GCA_022494985.1 Micrasema minimum | reverse complement strand
TACTAAATAAAAGCAGCAAGTAGTGCAAGATAGTGCATCTTAATGTACCGACACCGTTAAAATACCTATTTATTCTTACTTCTTGTTGTAACACCTTCTGCGAATTCAAAAATACTGTGTGGATCAATTTGAATGATATAGAAGTCCATTCAGGAAACCGTTTGGAAAATGATTTTTGCACTTTCGCTGGTGACTTAGTTTGTAAAAATTTCTCTAGAATATACTCTTTTTCCGGCAGTGATAACTAAAAACAAAATGTTGAGGAGACATCTTTCGCTGAATTGCTTTTAAATTTAGATGTTATTTTGTCTATAGTGTCTTTGTTAAATACGGTAAAAAATACACACATACTTTTTTAGATTCAATTTCAATGTCTTCACGCATTGTGACCAAATTATAAACAGAGAAATGTTAATAGAACAATTTCAATACCTGGTCAACTTTTAACTTGTTTTTCACTTTTCTTTTTGGAGTACAACTCTTGTTTACTTTAGCCATGCTGGTTATATTTCGAATTTATATTATATCCGTTTTCTTAGCAGTGTCTCAACGAATTCTACAAATATAGCCTCCAATCCACTGTCTATAGACACTTGTGTTTATTTTATGAAAGATTATTGAAATTTGAATTCATTCAAACATATTCAATTAATGTTTTTGACTGGTGAATCCGAGAGCCGAGAATTGCAAAAAATAAACAAGAATTTTTGCAAAATTATTTGACAGACAGTTACAGACTTTTTTGGATTGAACCACAGATTATATACGATTGAACAGTCTCTCCATAGAAAACAAAAAGATATCCCAGAAAAATAAATGACAGTACTTACTTCGCCAAGTTCTTAAACTACGCACACAGTGTATTTTAAATTAAATGTAAACTGCACTTCATTATTTATTATAATTTGGGA
Organism: Micrasema minimum; assembly: GCA_022494985.1. Classification (NCBI taxonomy): domain Eukaryota; kingdom Metazoa; phylum Arthropoda; class Insecta; order Trichoptera; family Brachycentridae; genus Micrasema; species Micrasema minimum. The sequence continues at coordinate 36,469 of JAGVSP010003045.1, read as the reverse complement.
TAACTTCAAGAAATAAACGAATAAAATTCTATAAAATTTAATAATCCATTCATGTGCCATGTAATTTAGTTTATAAATTTAAAAAGAGGTTAACAACTACTATTTACTATCAATGCTTTAAGTTCAAATCCTACTCTATCACAACCACCTATTTCCTGTTTTTTAACTTAGTAGCTATTTCTGAGTGTTTGAAAGCAGCCCAAAAATCAAAATATTTCAGTAAATAATAAGCAATCAAATATTCATTTTTATAACATTTTTTAAAATTATTCTTAAATTTAGTGATATTTTGAGTAACAAAGGCAATAACTAAATATTGAACAAAGGAATAATAACATAATAATTGAAGGCGTCCCTGGAAGAAGGGTATATATTTATGCAAAAGCAAAATTTTACAGGAGAGAGAAAAAACGGTTAGTGAAATAGACCCTTTTTCCACTAAAGCTAACTTTAGAGGTCGATTTTCGGCTATATATCTGTGGTGTCTAGGAAAAGGGGCATGAGTCAGTCAGGCATAATTTTTACAATACGACCGTTTATTGATTCTCTGCTAGTGCCTTGTAAACTTTTTTGATATTTTTTTTATGATTATTCTTAAAAGATGAGTCAAAAAAGTTATTAAACCTAAAATTTAAAGAAAAACTTAAGAGACAAAAGCAGTGAACTAGTAAAACAGCCGTACTGTAAAAATTATGCGTGACTGACTCATGCCCCTTTTCCTAGACACCACAGATATTTAGTTACCGAAAAAATTACAAAATAGCTCACTTTGTATATTATTTGTAAACACGCTCAAGCAACATCGCTTTTGACCCCAATTCGACCCTTCTTCCAGGGAGGCCTTCAATAATTAACAAAACATTAATTTAACAAATTTAAACCCCAACTAGAAAATGATCTAACAATATAATTATTTTTTAAATAAATACATCAATAATTCATTGTTTTACTCGAATCAACAAAATATTGATAGGATATTATCAAGGAAACCTCAAAAACCTGATAATACATACATATATTTCACATTAGTTTAAAATACACAGATAAATAATGAAATAAGTTTTGTGGCAGAAAATAATAAAATAAAACAACGCCTTACAAGAGTATAATAATAAATTTATTGAAATACCTACCTATATTATTACAAAGTTTTTTACGCCATGCGCCACCACCGAATATTATTTTTTCCGTATTACTGTAATAGGCGGTAAAACCAATACATTAAAATATCATTGCTTGAAACATATAAAATCATTTTAATTAAGCAAAATAAAAACATTAAATTCCATTATTATCGGGTTTGATCTCTTTCAACAGTTGAACGCAGGCCAAAAGGTAAAAAATCCAATTCACATCTTCAAATATACAATATCTTTAATGTATACTGTCAAATTGTAGTTTCCAGTTTTGTTGCAATCATTTTACGGTTAGAAACTTTAATTTTTAGTTGATCGAATGCGAAAATGCAGTTAATAAATAGGTTTATATTACCTACTCGAGCTTTTCAAACGTACGGCCGGCTTCTAGGATGTAATCAATATTTGTCACGTAACAAAATTTGTAATAATAACAAGATTTTAACCCTAACCTCTTCCTCCGATATCGATCAAATAAGATTGTATTGCGAGACTTCGCCCCCTCGCAGTACCGGGAACCCTCTACCGACGTTGATGACTTTCCCGAATCTTGTATGGCCATCTTTCATTAAGACGATTAGAAATTGGGTGTTTTCAACGTTTATTATAAGACCATACCTCGATAGGGAATTCATCATAGAAGATTTTATAAACGGATCGAAACAAGCTGTAGAGGTGAGCTATACTTTTCAAATTAAGTCATTCTGATTTGTAGTAAGTTCTTAAAAATAAAAAAGTAGTGTTTCAAGCCTGGGTGTTGTTAAATGATGTTATTCCCCCGTGTAATGAGGCATCCTGGCCTGTTTGTGGTTGTTAAAATAAAGAAAACTATGTTATTCCGCAGTATATATTTTCAAATGATTGTTTTATTGCGATTGTAATTTTTAGGTAATATCAGATGCTCTTGGCAGAAGTGACTTCTCAACTCTAAAAAGTTTGGTGTCTAAAGAAGCATACGATGAACTGCATGACTCTATTAGCAAAATGACAGTTGCTGAAAGAGAACAGTTAACCATCATAAGGGATGACATCTACTTATCTTTTCCATATGAAGTAAGTTCAAAATAATTGAGTGATTGTAGTTTTCAAGTAGAAATTAATGAAATATTGAGAAAAAAGTTGCTAGACTCGACTGTGTCTTCTCTGGGCCGAGTAGTTCCGCTGGTGGCCGCTAGGAGGGGATATGACATGGGACAAAAGGAGAAATTAACATTTAATGTATAAAATATTAATTAGTCCTGAGCAGACAGAGGTAGACGGATTCAGTAGAAATAATGATTGAGTTTGAATTATGTTTTAGGTCGGAGTAATGTTTGAAGATGATGACAGGCGCTGGGTAGAGATTACCATGTGTTTCCACGTCCTCAGAGGGCTGAAGAACATGACAGACTCTGGAGAAGATCCACCATTGACTTTAGGGTGAATACTTATTTCTATATTTAGTACCTAACATTTTTATTTTAAAAAAAATACAAATTACTATTATGGCTTCTAGCAAGGGAAAAAAGTTTAAGGTTGCTTGATTTTTCATGCCTTTTTTTGTTTAAGTACTGCAAAACAACAACCGACAGCTGCCTGCCCTATTAATAATAGGAGAAAGGAAGTTCTATAATAATATTCATATATTAAAATTCTTAAATTACCCTTCACTTATCCAACAGTCTCTTTTTTAAAAGTGCAAACCTGCTTACTATCAGACAACTTTATATTAAAGCGGTTCTTCTATATTTTTGGGGTGTTGATAAGTTGAGAACAGCTTAAAATATCAATACCAGAACTGCTAATGGCATAAATTACTGTGTGCCTTATAGAAGGGCTACTTCCTCACTGAAGTCATTTTGATGTCTTGGGCCCAAAACTGTTTGGACAAACAGTTCAAACAGGAGATTGGTTTTCTCAAGAATATTCTTAAATAGAATTGATAATAGATCATGTATTTAAAAAAAAAAAAAATTTTGTTATTATTTTTTGTTATGTATGTAGAGCAGGCTTTACTTTCGAACGAGTGCCGATCCTGAGTGAGTATTGTTTATTGGCAGTTTTCATAGAAAACGTCACATAATAGAAGATGACTAGAGTAGATCACTTGAGGACATAGGCCGTGGCCATTTTTAAATAATTAAATCATGGAATCCACCAAGTAATGTCAACAAAAACTTGAGATTGTCAAGCGAGTAGATTTAGTATTTATTACCCGCTTGAACAGGAACTATTTTACAGTGTTAATTAACAATTTTATAATGTAATAATTTTTTAGGTTGCAACCGGAATATCAACAGAAACTCTTCATCCTGAATTACCGCTTTATCAGAGAATATACAAAGGGGCTCGCAGATTCCAGTTGGGTCGTCAATGTAGTCAATCATTTCAAATTAGCCGACATAGCAAAACAATAATATCTAAAACTTCTAGTCTTCAGTCCTCCGTACTCTTGTAAATAAAATGGAAAAGATGCATAATGAAAAGCAATATTCAACGGTTTTATGTTTATTTTATATACATTTTGTTTTATTCCCATTTTGATTAGTTTATATTATAAGTACAAAACAATTACAACATTTACTAGTGTAATTTTATCCTTAGATTATGAATTGTTTAACCTAGAACATTTGTCAGAGAAGATTGGCTGTTATACCACGGTGGTGTAGTCTTCCTATTGTTTCAATTATTTTATTTTCCGACTCGTCATCACCTGAATAAAATTAAAATTGTAAATATTATATCGCTTGATGACAAAATATATTTCCAAAACATAAGATTACTTTTTGTATATATTTTTTTATTAATTTTCTACTAAATGTCTTTAGTTAAGATGCACATGATGGATTTACCTTTAGATTCACAGGATAAGTAAAACTTAGAAGAAACATTGTCAAGCTTCTGTGGTTTTTGTAATGAAGTTTGTTCACATTGTTCATCAGCGAAATCTGAAAAGGTAAATTTTTCTTTTATACTCTAGTTCATGCTAAGACTTTCCCTTAATGGGGCAGAGTGGATAGAATGCCACACCACTCTGTCAGGACACACTTCCCTTGCTTCCTTCACATTCATACATCTCATGCATGCATGGTGATTATTCAGACTTTTCATGTGACCACTTTCAAGTACTTGTCGTACTTAATCATCCCATCTCGGCCTTCCTCGGCTTCTACATCCAGGAACACTTGCACTATTTCACTCATTCATAAAAGCCCTTTCTTAATTTTGTTGATAATGCTTATCTTAGCCTTGCACTCTAATTTAGACATTTGTACACCTATCATACATAGTCTTACCACACATAGATCGCATTTCAACAGCATTCAGTCTAATTTTGTCCTTCTTCTTTCAACACCACGCTTCACTGCCATGCAAAAAGTGTTGGTACTAGAACTCCGTTATGTACTGCCAATTTTGCTTCTTTCGATAAGCTCTTATTTGACACTGTCAATTTTAAGGCACCATTAACTCTGTTTCCGGCACTAACCCTTCTCTCAATGCCCTTATCCACATCCGAATATAGTAAAAAAAAAATTAACCTTTGTGTACCATCTCCAAGATAGTCAAAAAATCCTCATCTTTCCTCAAATGCCTCTGTAGATGTCTCACATACAAGCTGACTCCCGTCAGGTTGTCCTCGGCTCCCAGCTTGCGAGTCGGCCGGTTGCCGATGTCCTCGCTGTCGAAGCCGCATGTGTTGGAGTAGCGACTCTCGCAGCTGTCGTGTTGCGACTGCGATATCGTGGACTCGCAGCAGAGTTTCTCAAAGGACGGCATGAAGGGAGAGGTCGCATAGCCGATTATCAAGTTCCGATTGTGTAAGAACTCTTCTAAGGGAGGTATGTTGGAATATATTTCTGGATTCAGTTTTCTAGAAGGAAAAAAAGTTTTATGTTAGCTTTACACTCTCGCAAAATTCCTTTCCCAAGTACTCAGAAAGTTGGCTAAATTACTGCACTCTTCGACTTCGATTAATTCAACGAGAATTTGGAGCTACATTACATTGTTATTTTATTTAAAAACCCATACATTTTTGCTAGAGCGACCTTGGACCTATAAATTTTAGTAGAGTGGATCAGGCTAATACACTTTGAGTGTGATTCTCATTTAGGGGAGCCATGTTGGTTTTTAAGAACGTCAACATACCAGGACTGCTGTCCAATAACAAGAATTAACGCTAACTGCAGAATTTTAAAAAAATCTACCAAAAAAGGTGAAAATTCTTGTCTTTGGAGGCTTGAACAACTTTGGTTCTTTTTTGTTGGACATAGCTACAGTTTAGGTCTAATGAAAAACGAAATAGCAAGTCTTCACAACTTCTAAAGGCAAAGTTTTTCACACTTTTTGCTTGTAGAAGAAATTTGGGCTCTGCATTTCGCGGCCTTTTCGTGATCGGATGGCAGAGGGGGCCCAATTGCAAAGGGTAATTACATCACAACACCTAAGTTTAACAAAAATACAGAACCATTATCAGTTTTGAAAGGTTTTCTATAATAATTCATAAATAAAGCTAAGCTCTCCTTGCTTTAACACGTTTGTAAAAACGATTGGAATGTACCCATAATAACCGAGAACAAACGGTTATATTATAATTTGAGTAGTTCACAAAATCGACACTAGGTTGGCGCTACTGTAAATGTAGACCTTTGTGTAGACCTGTCAAAACTATGTTTAGTTTTTATTAATAAATTTCTTTAAGTTCGAGGAAAAACTTTTCGTAAAATTCTCACATTTTTGAACATATAACAATGCCTTCACTATGTGTTGTACTAAGATACTCTTCAACAACAACAATGTATCGTTTTCCTAGCGATGCAAAAAGAAGCAAAATGTGGCTCATTAGAATACAATGAGATAAATTTAAACCCACTGTGATGAAGAAGATTCTGGTCTTCTATACTGAACCAGAATCCCCGTCATCGCTTCACCAACTAGCTCAGAGGTGAACAAGAAATCTCTATGAAATATTTTTTTAAAAGAATTTATCAAAACGAATCTACTGAACTAAATCAAGAGAACACGTTGTCAAACATACGGGACGCGGACCTGGGAAGAAATAAAAGAAATAGGAGTCTCAATACAACAGTTTATTTATGGATGATGCAATGATTATACATACAAGAATCATATAAAACAAAGATTACAGTCTCACATACAAGCTGTCTAACCTAGAAATTTGAATTTAAATTTGTAAGCTACGCATTCCTGCCTTTAAATTTTCCACACCTCAACCAATTACATTAATAACACAATCTAGTCAATCTGAATCTACGTTTGGCCATTAAAACTAGCTCACTAGGTTGAGGGGAATTTACAATAATAATTTTGATAAATCATCTAATTTGTACAAGAGTTAAAATTATCGAAAACATTGACTAGCACACGGCAATCTCGCCCAACTTGGTCTAAACACGCGGTGCATGGCCCGAGGCAAATTTGCATACAGGTGGCGTGCTCGACGATCTCGGCAGCTGAAGACAGGATCCGTGGAGATGAAGAATGGCTTCGATGCGGGCAAGGGCGCCCGCATCTGCTGTGATGACTGGATGAATAGAGTGCGCTCTCAAGCAGCACGTGGGTACAAAAAAATAACCGGGCATCTTTATAACTCGTGAAGTTTGCTAGGATCGCTTGGTTCTCGCCATCAGCGACGATCCACACCATACGCGTCCAGCGATTTATACTCCGTGTCAACGGATAAAATTTTGAGAATAATACTAATATTCAAGGAACAAAAATGAAGGGAATTAGGAAGCCCCTAATGAAGAAAAAGAAAAAAGACAGTAATTAGGCAAGCCGTGGGTGCTATGCTAGGAAAGTTTGATGCTGCAAGTGGTGCAACTTACGGTTCCCTTGGACCGGGCTTCTCACGGATACGGCGGCTCCGGCATCCGGGATTCCGCCGTGATTCGACAACTTGTCAACTAGCTGGTGTCGGCGGCCATCTTGCATAGCCAACTGCCCGCCGTCACAAAGAAAACTGTCGAGAAGGACAGTGTTGCCACTTTAGGAAGTCGACGCGAAACTCCGGGGCAGGTACCTAGTACCTGACTCGGAATCCACAACGTTACACCACACCTTATTGTATTATTTTTTAACTCATTCAAGTCCAGCTACCGTATTTATCAACCATTTTTAATTTAAATTCAAAATCAATACACAACACAATGGTATTTGACAGATGACAGGTCTACATCTACAACAGCGCCGCCAAACGGGAGAAATTAGCATGCCTTGCTGCCATTTGACGAGTGAACATTGTAATAATAAAAACGTAAAAATGTTTATTTTTAATCATTGCTTCTTTCTTAGATGAACAAAGCAAAAATTAAAGATCTTACACTATTGAAATTTATTATTCTCATTTGAATCAATACTTTAGACTTGCCTGTCTGGGGGTTTCCTGCACATATCAAGCAACAGTATGAAGAGATCAGGTTTACTGCTGAAGGCATTTTTCGTTATGAAATTCTCCGAGACTCCATTTTGTATGGTGTACTTTTCTGACGGACACTCGATTCCCAGCATGTATTTTGCGCCGCATAATTCAAATCCATGACCGGCAAAATAAATTAAAGCTGTAAAATAAAGTGCACATATTAAACGAGGAAGAATCAATAATCAATCATTAGCAATATTTGAGGCCACATCTTAATTATTCATAAAATACTGTTTCATCTTTTCCTTTTATTTTCCTAAATAGAAACCCTAAAAAAATTAGCCTCCCTGTATTACACAAGTGTAAAAATAATAACATTTTTTATATACCTACCAACATGCAATGCCTTTGCGGGATTTTTGTTTAATTTTAATGTGCATATTTCTTTATTAGACAAATATGTTCTTTTTTCCTAAACAAATTGAATAACAACATGGTGTAACAAAACTCGATGTACAAGCGTCAAACCAGTGAATCTACGTCATATTTAGAGTCAATTTTGTAGAATTTTTATTTTTATTTGACCCATAGTTTTTGAGAGAAAATTCAAGTTGATTTATTTTTTGATAAATTTTTGCAATTTGTTATCAAATGTCATTTATGTATCAAGTTAAAAGTATCCATAAATAAAACAAAACCGCATTTAAATATGAATTTGTGCAATTTTACTTAATCTACGGTAAGTACTAATGAAAGCTTTTATGAGAATTTAAAAAAAAATTGCTTTAAAAATTTTGATGTTGATTCTCCAGTTTTTGGGTTGTACTACGAGTTAAGTTACTCCATGAATAAAATGGCATGACAGTTGTAATAAAAAAATTAAATAACTTACTGTATGAATTAGCTGGCACAACAGAGCACAATCCCTCAATCGCCTCCTTCAACTGTTCACTATTAACATTCTCCAAAACTACCACCACAAATCCCATAGACTTGAGAATATCTCCCAACACCCTGCAGTCCGACACGGGAGTCACAAGGTTGGACCAGTTGGTGTAGACGGCATTGCCAACCAGTATGGCCACCTTGATGGTAGGGTTGGAGTAGTTCAGGATGGGTAGAGGTGTGTTGTCTGTCTGCCATGACACCTGGCACTCGTCTAGTAGTTTGTAGAATTTGCCGACTGAGTAACCTCGCCTGTCGAGGGCATTGATGACGAATTTGGCGGCGTTAAACTCGGGAACATTTCTAGAAAAATTAGTTCAAATACAATACAACCCAGAGTCCCCATTTGTCGAATATGAACTAAGGATACCACATTACAACTGCCACATTTCTGTCTAAGAATCGTGTTTTCTATGTCGAGATATTAATGTTTAAAAAATTCAGATCCAGATCAAACAGTATCAAAATAAAATCACATTTTCCAGATTCCCAAAAGTAGAGTTTTTTTAATTAGTACAGTTTATTCATGGTGTGACGTGTTCAAAATTCAAACAAATCGAGCACATTGTAATGGTTGTATTGTTAGTAATTCACTTGACCTACGGCTTGGAATGATTTTATTTATAAACAGGTAGGTATGTTGCCTTGTCGGCCATTTTTGTATTGCAGCTTATAGATGCTTGCTCTATTATATTGTTACAGAGTTCTACAAAAAAGATACAACATGACAAAGAGGTTTTTCAGACGAGAATATCTAAGCGTTCACAGGGCATATAAGCTAGGTTATGGTACTACTTAACTCATTACAATATTCTCAATTCTGCGGCACAGTCAATAAAGGTAAAGTATTCATCATATTTTTTTGAAAAATATTGACCACTGCCAAGGCCAAATAAAAATCAAAACCAATGGCTTACCCGAAAATATACTAAGACTAATAAACTAACCAACGCAACACCACTATCCTGGCTGACTTTGAAATACCTCGAAGAATTCATGAATTGGAAAGCAGTTGTCTTGTATTTAAGTACATATTATGGTCAGAATATATATTCAGAGTTTAAAAAATCGAACTGCTTCATATTTTACCTAAGATTTTTTATTTCTGCAACCCTGAGAGCCCAGCCATCTGTGCGCTGGAGAAGATCACTGTACACTTGATAAGGTAAATTTTGAAGCAATGACATTTTCTATTTTAATTAGACTATTAATTTAGAAATCCAGTTCTAAAATAGGAGTGGCCTAAGATTAATAAAAACGATTTTAAACAATAGGAAAATGAAATACAAAATCAATCAAATAAAGCATTAAACTATTTTGACAGCTGTCAATATTTCCGTTTTCCATCGCGCATCTGCTTCCATAAACAATAATTTTCCAAAATAATTGTCATTTTATGTATGAACGCAAACCCAGAAAGTAGTTCGGTTTATGTTTGATTATTTGTCTCTGCAATGTTGTTCCTTTTGACATTTGAAATTGAAAATATTTTGTTTTTTTCCTTGTCAAGTTTCCGAAGTTATGATTACAATAAATTAATTTTAATTTTTACTACCATGAAAACGTGTAGGCTGTGCCTCGGAAAAACTGCTGAAATGCACATATTTAACGAGGATTTGTCACTTTTCAATATCATCTTATCGTATTGCAAATTAAAGGTTAATAATATTTACTAAAATATTTTTCTGAATTTCTTCCAATCGGAATCTTCCATTTCATTGGGAACAGAAAATTTATAAACTATACTATATTTCATTTATCAATTATTTAAATTGACTAGTAAATTAATGGACCCTAGTAAAATAAACACTTTGTTTTGATGTTTATTAGGTTAGAGCCAAGATCTTATTATTGAATTTGTAAATGTATTTTGTGTCATTACCACCATTACAGGTATGCAAAAATGATGGTTTACCCGAACACGTATGCCTCTGCTGCGTAACCAAGTTAGAAAATGTTGTAACATTCATCAACCAATGTGAAGAAAGTGATAGAATTCTTCGTTCCAATTTAGATGTAGATTTTCCATCAGAAATAAAGTCTGAAAATATCATTTACATAAAACAAGAGGACAAAATAGATATCAAAGAAGAAAATGTAGAGATAAATGTAAACATGAATGATTTCGATTTTGGCGAAATTGCAAATAATACTGTTGATAATAATTTAACTGACTGCGAAGACGACAAAAAATATTTAATACCAGATGATATTAAAAAAATTAAGTCCAAAAGAAAAGTAAAAAAAGCGAAAAACACAGAGGCCAAAACGTTTGAAAAAAGTGGTCAACTATGTCCAATTTGCGGCAAACATTTTGCTAAGAATTTTTACTTCCAGCAACACATGCAAACGCACGGCGATAAAAACTTTGTCTGCGACGAATGCCCCAAGTCTTTTTACCGTAAAGACAAGCTCAGAGCGCATAAACAGACGCACGTGATGCTCAGAAAACATCCGTGTGAATTCTGCGATAAATTTTTCAAAACGAAACGCCACGCCAAGATGCATATGGAGTATGTCCATAGAAAATCTAAGCCAATACCATGCAATTTGTGTGGAAAAGTGTTTTATAGGCCACAATATTTAAAGGTACCGATTAATTAATTATTTTATTTTATTTGAATAAACTTTTCATATTTATCATCATCTCAGCCTGTTAAGGTCCACTGCTGGACATAGGCCTCCCCCTGCCGCCTCCACTCCTCCCGATCCAGCGCCGTCCCCATCCACCGTCTTCCAGCACTTCCGAACTTCCAGAACTTCCTGATGTCGTCCATCTTTCTCATCGGTGGACGTCCTTGAGGCCTCTGGTTCCTCGGTCTCCACACCAGAATGCGTTTCGTCCATCTGTCGTCCGTCATTCTGGCTATATGACCGGCCCATTTCCACTTCAACCAAGCAATTTGCTCCACCAGACCTTTGTCGGCGAGCGCCCCTACTCGTGCCGCTACTGCGACAGCAGCTTCACCATGCTGCAGTCTCGCAAGGAGCACGAGCGCCTCCACACGGGGGAGCGGCCCTTCCCGTGCCCCGTGTGCCTCAAGGGCTTCGCGCAGAAGGGCAACATGAAGAGCCACTTTAAATACAACCATAAGGGAAGCGATTTCAAGAAGGCGATGTCGGCGTATCGAATGAGCCAAACGCAGAATTCGGTACTGTGATAGTAAAAATAATGTTTCAAAATCAGTTAGGCAGGATAAAGATGATATATCGTCTATGTAAGTTCAATGCGGTATTGAAATTAGCCAATAAGTTCAAAATACGCATTTTTGGTGATTTTCGTTGAACGAAACAAGCTGCATCGATTGGTTAATTCAAATTTTAAAATTGACCAATAGACTGCTAGCACTCGGTTAATGTCAATACCGCGAATAAACCATCTTCACAAAAGAAGCAAGCAATACCGCGTATATCCCGATACAAATTGCATGTTTACCTCTTTTTTTTACGAAATTAGAGGGTTTTTTGTCTCCCCTGAACATTTTGACAAATGGTTCTTCCGCAGTATTGAACTTACACAGACGATATTATAAAAGATAATTCAAGTATTTTATATCAAAAGAAGCATGGTTTACTTGAGTCTCAGCTTTATCCTTTTGCCACATCAAAGTAACATGGAACATTTTTAGAAAGGAACTTGAAAAATTGCCAAAACTGCAAATATAACCATTTGCCATCACAGTACCGAATTAATCGATTGCATAATTTTTCTGAGAATGCAAAAAAATTAAACAAAAAATTACAAGAAACAGTTAGAAATGGTTAAATATAGAATATTTTTACTCGTACTACGCCACAGTCTACCATGTGATGCATTTAATAACAAGGCTATTGATATTTTAAATGTTATTGTTTGCAATTATTATTATTGTTTTCTGTCAAGAGTTTTATTATTATTATTATTATTATTAAATTGTAAATATGTTTTCTCATATTGTAAATACATGCATCCATATACTCTAAAAATAATCTGTTGAAAAATAAATTTATTAAATTTCCTGAATTTCATTTTACTCTCCCAAGTCAAGTCCACGTTTACGAATTGTCAACAGTGGACGACCAGGACGCCGAGAACCTGATGCCTTGTAAAATAGGCAAGAGACATATTATCAGGGATATGAATAAATAGGTATAAATATAAACCACTAGGTATACATTAATTTACTGAAAATTAAATATGGGTTATCTTTTCTTACAAGTTCTCAGGTTTTATAAATTCACCTCGGAACAGAAGTATTTTCCCCGAGCTTAGTTACTTTTTTTTTACCTATTTATAATTTGTTTTCGGGGTACATTGCTTGCTTGCTTGTCGGACCCGATTCATATAATTTAATGTCCTTTTTCTTACTTACTAATTTGTTGACAATTTTTTTTTAAAATTCCAGTTTTTGTTTTTACTCTTTTCTTTCATTATCTGTATAACATATATGTTCTTATTATATTTTCTTTATTATGGATATTTATGTTATTGTGTACTTCGTTAATCTTTTTTTTCTTATTATTGTAAAGGGTACAGTGTAACGTGCATATGAAATAAATAAAGCTAATTTTTCAAATTGTGGAGAAGTTTCGTATGAATTAAATTTTGATAAAAAAGTGGTGGTCTTAGGAATTAAATCATCGTAAAAAGGAACCCACCCAACCAAAAAACGGATGTGGCGGCAGCAACGGGTGCAAGCTTCGTGCAGGGTTTTATATATTTTTAAATATTATTTTGTTTGTTTTTGAACGTGCCAAGCGGTCAGCATTGAAAATGTTTGTGAACGCTTTCCAAGCTTTCCATTCTTCAAGCTGTCATTTTTTGACATTATCTTTGACCCCCCTCATGGAAAACCCAATCTATCATCCCTATCCTTAAACCTAACAAAGATCCAAATTTTGGCGAATCCTACCGCCCTATTGCCCTATCCTCCGCACTGTTAAAAGTTACAGAACATATGGTGAGACAGCGCCTGGACTGGTTTGTGGAAAGTTCGGAAACTCTCCCAGAATCACAATACGGATTTAGGAAAAGAAAGAGCACTATTGAAAGCGTATCGGTTCTGACATCTGATATCAGAGTCGCTATGACAAGGAACGAACTCTTAATAGGTGTCTGTTTGGATATCAGTGGAGCATATGACAACGTAGTTATTCATATACTAGAAGCGAAAATGCTACGCATCGGTATTCCTCGAAAGCTCACGGCATTTGTAGCAAACTTAATTCTCTCCAGAAAGGTAGAAATTAATGTTCGTGGTCATGTTGTCGTGGAGAGAGAGCTGAGCAAGGGACTGGCTCAGGGTTCTCCCCTGAGCCCAGGCCTCTTCAACATCTATACTCATGACGCTAACAGGACCATTCCACTGAATGCAAGTATGCTTCAGTACGCGGATGATTTTTTTATGTACACATATGGGAAGGACCCAAAGGCCCTTGAAGTTACATTAAACTTAGGTATGAAAAACATTAGGAATTGGCTAGTGGATCATGGCTTAGAATTATCTACAAACAAAAGCAAAGCTATTACTTTCTGTAGACAGCGAAAAATCCCTACCATTAAAATTCAACATGGTGATGAGTTAGTTCCTTTTACAAATCAGATTAAGTTTCTGGGAGTAACCTTGGACACTCACCTCACATGGAACTCATACATAAATAATACAGTTAACAAATGTCAAGCCGGATTGAATACGTTAAGAGCAGTCTCGCGAGTATGGTGGGGGAGCCACCCTTTTACACAGAGACTTTTTTACAATGCATACATCCGGAGCCACCTGGACTATGCCTCACTCCTCATAGAGCCCTGTTCTAAAAAGAATCTCCAACGACTCGACAGGATTCAATCCAGAGTTTGAGACTAGTCGTCGGAGCCATGAAGTCCTCTCCAATCAACGCTTTGCAAGTAGAGGCCTCTGATGCCCCACTCGGAATGAGAAGACAGTATTTGGCGGACAGATTGTTGTTGAAATGTTCCATTCAAAAAAATAACCTTCTCTTAAAAAAAATTGAAATGCTCGCGAGCTATGTAACTTTTTCATCTTTTTGGCATAATAAGTCCCCACCTCTATTAGTTAACAGTTTCAACACCTCAAAATCTTTTGAAGTCAATATTACCCCTAGAGACCTCCTTCCCCTTTATCGATACCCATTTAATATCTCTATCTGTCCCCCAAGTATCGAACTCACTTTTGGAGTGGAAATCCACCTACAGCCCGCGCTTTCATTCAATAGAATACGATCGTCAAAATGGATAGGTTGGAAAAATATTTACACTGATGGATCTCGGTCAGATTCGACAACCCACACCGGTGCAGCCATATATTGTGATGATGATGACTCCCAAAAGTTGTTCAAAATGCACAGAAATGCTACTGTTTTTACAGCAGAAAGCATTGCAATCAGGGAGGCCGTCAAGTACGCCTTAAGCACACAATATAGCAAGTCCTTATCTTGTCGGATTCCAGGAGCGTCTTACAGAAACTTAAATCCCCTCCTTTCTCTTACCCTGAGGACGAGCTCTGCGTTGAGACTCGATTCCTTCTATCATTGGCAGCGGCATCCAATAAAAGGGTCGTTCTTTCCTGGATCCCGAGCCACTGCGGTATTGATGGTAACGAAAAAGTTGACGCGTTAGCCAAAGAGGCGGTCCATTCCGGGGACCCCGACCTACGTAAATGTCTGCCACTTGGCGATATCCTCGTTTTGATGAAGGAGAAGCTACTTCGCACATGGCAGGAATATTGGGAGTCCTCCTCCCGAACAAAAGGTAACCACCTGTTCCAATTAAAGCCTAAATGTTACAGGACCCTGGTTTCTCCAAATTATATCCCAGAATGCTAAACAAGTTTGAGACCACCTCAATATGTCGAATGCCATTTGGCCACTGCTGCCTCGGTTCTCACCTATTGTTTATTCTAAAAAAATACGTAGAACTTGACTGAAACATCATGTTCGGGATTCTGCTATGTGCGAGTGTCAGCTTGGAGACGAGGAAAAAAAAACATCACGTTTGAACCATGTTTTTTAATGTAAATGGATGCCCAATAAACTGACTGATTATCCTGAATTCCTATCTGACCTTTCCGAACTTAATAGGTTTCCACTCCCTACTAACATGTTCTAATTATTAACTCTCCCCCCGCGGTATATCCCCTACCCAACAAATTTGTATATAGAACCTTGTGTAAATATTTATTAATTAATGGTATATAAAGTTGTGAATGTTGTACATTATAGTTATAGTCTAACATACTAAAATTTTGTATATATAATACTAACACATGTAAATATCCAAAATGTATACAGAATAATATAATACTCGACACTGGCTAGAACACCCCATAGTGCGGTGAAGAGCCAAAAAAAAAAAAAGAAGAAGAAAGAAGACATTATCTTTGCTCTTAAACGTCAAAAAGTGTGTCAAATGTCAGGAGTAAATGTCAGATTTTACATTTTTCTTGCACAATCAATTAGATTTGCTTTACTTTTTTGTTTTTATTTGGATTTTGGATCAACATTGTAGATTACAATCGCATTTTTGTATAGTTTATCAAATCAATACTTTTTTCTTCTAAAATCATTAGATGCAGTCTTTCTCATACAATTAAACACTTCGTAGTGATTAGCACATTCAGCTACCATGCATATGAGGTCCCCGAGTTCGATTCCCGAGGGTGTCAACAATATGGAATATTTACTTAAATATTTTATATATTTATGACACTGAAGCATAAGACTGATTTCGCCTTCATTTAATAAATTATAATCAATTATTGACATTGTTATTAATTTAGTAACATACACAGACTTTTTATTCAGTAAGTATTATAAAAAACAATATATATAACAAACAACACGGCTTTGAGAAAATATCTCAGATTCATCCGGATATCGTTGAATAATATTATTTTCCTATTCTAGGTTCGCAAGAACGACGGATTTCCCAACCACATTTGTCTCCAATGCATTTTGAAATTAGAAGCGGCCGTAGAATTCTTAAAACAATGCGAAGAAACTGATCGGGTACTGAGATCAAAAGTAAAATCGGAACCCTCCTCAATTTCAGAAGAATTCGTCTATGAACTAAAAATGTTTTCCGTCGACGATGATTCGTCCCCTGAAGACAGAAAGATCGAAATAAAAAAACAGGAATATTCTGATCATGATGATGATGACAGATTTTCACCATTATCATTTAACGATGACTTTAAACAAGAAATTGACGAAAAGCCAGTCGTTAAAAAGAAAAGAAAAGACTTGGAAAATAGTAACCTTTTGTGTTTTCAATGCGGAGAGCAATTTGAAACTGGACAAAAGTCAATGTTTCAACGTCACGTATTAACACACTCAGAAAAAAAATACAAATGTGATATGTGTACTAAATCATTCTATACAAGAGCTTCCATCATTGCCCATATAAAAACTCACGATAACAATAGTGCTGTTTGCCAATTTTGTAACAAAGTATTGAAAAATAAAAAACAAATGCAGATTCACATTGAGTGGGCACATCGGAAAAGTGAAGTTCATAAATGTGAGTTTTGTGGAAAAGTTTTCAAGAGGCCAGATAGCTTTAGGGTTAGTACAATATACATATTATATAACTAACCAACTAACCATCACGCCGGTTCCCCAAAGGGAGAATAGAACGCCACCACACTGTGTCCTGGCACACTTCCCTTGCTTTTCCACATTCATACATCTTCTCATGCATGCACGCCGATTATTGTACTTTTTCATGCCAATTCTTTATCAGCCTTCCTCGACTTCTATATCCAGACACACTCGCATCGTAAATCCTTTTAGGCGGCCTTTCATCGTTCATTGGCTCCACCTTACCACTGTAAAAGACCTTTCTTAATCCTTTAAGATGTATGGTAAAAGGTCCTTTAGGATCGGTGATGTAACACCGCGTTACATTCGTGGAAATCTTCAAATTTAATGAAATAATTTGCAGGAAATTGAGTTTTTTCTTCTGTTCCTATTAGTTTATGTTATACTAAAAAGATGGTTAAATAAATTGAATGCAATGTAGAGATGTTGATTTTTTAAATTAATGCACTTCAATATTATTTTTCAGAATCATGTTGCTGCACATACAGCGGAAAGAACATTCAAATGCAGCTATTGCGACAAAGCTTACACAAAGCAATATTATCTTAATATGCACACTAGAACGCATACCGGGGAACGCCCTTATCACTGTCAATACTGCGACAGCACATTCTCAGCCCAGCAGAATCTCAAGGAACACGAGCGACTTCACACGGGACATACTCCTTACAAATGTCCCGCCTGTTTTAAAGGATTCGCGCAGAAAGGAAACATGAAGAGCCATTTTAAATTCAACCATAAAGATATGGATTTCAAAAGCTCTATGACGGCGTACAGACAAAATCAATTGAATCTTAATCAATCATCACATTCTACGCCAGTGGGGATTATTTATAAGGAAAGCAGTTGAGATTCAACGTTTGTAAATGAATAAACAAATAAAAAAAATTGTATCTATAATAAGTGTCTTTAAGTTATGTTATAGTACCTACCTTCCTTCAGGGTTCATCCATAAAAAAAATCCTACAAAATATATCCTGAAAAGTGGAATATCAAATACTTAACAATGTATCTATAACTTGTTAATTTACTACCATATATTACTTACTCCATCTTTTGATTAATTTTGATAGTTGTATTTTCTACGCACAGAGTGAGTTTCATTCACTTTAAATTTCCCTAGCTGTTAAATTCAATATTTGAAGTGCCCTTGAGGTATATTTATATGAAAACGGCGCATTATAAATTATCCACAATAATAATAATACTGCAGTTAGACAGGGTGTAACAAAACTCGATGTACAAGCGGGAAACAGGTGAATCTAAATCGTATTTGGAGACGATTGTGCAATATGACTTTTTGATCTGAAAAAAAAAAAAAAATTCTCAAAACTTTTCATAAGTATGGCAGATTAAGTTAAATTACTCAAATTCTTATTAAAAAGCGTTTTTTAATTTTGCTTTCTTTATGAATAGTATTAATTTGAGTAAATACATGATATTTGATAACAATTTGCAAAAATACATACAAAAATAAAACAACTTCGTACTCAGTTTTCTCGAAAACTAAGGGTCGTGACAAAAAATTTTATCCTACAAAATCGACTCTAAATATGGATAAAGATTCACTGGTTCCCGCTAGTACATCGAGTTTTGTTACACCCTGTATAACGTCGGTGATAGTGCATAACCAATAACCATGTAACTAATAATTGCAATACCGCGTGAGTGCTTAAACAAAAATTTAGAGGAGGCAAATAAACAATTTTTTCTAATGTAATTTTTTTCTTTCCCGGTTATGCATTGAATGAAAACTTAATTCTGATTGGACGTATAGTACATATTTATGTTTAGGTATCTACCAATAAGAATGTAGTTTGTTTTTGTACAAAATCTCGGAGATCTTATGCGGTTTTATAAATGTAATTTAATCGGATTTGCAGTATCACCAACGGCACAATCCTTTTGTAATCACAGATTAAACTATCAGTATAATCAGCGGCTATAATATGGCTACTGTAAATATCCACAAACGTAAAGGAAAACATTTCCAATTGCTATATTCTTTACATTTTTACACCGATTTATTTACAGTATGTACAATAAAGATCTCAAGTATAGGATCGTGGGGTATGGCACATTCTCTTAATTAACTTTTTTTTTAAATTGACACGTCCTGTTGCTCAATCACAGATAACTATCGACATAGTTAAAAACGTGCTAACCACGTGCTAACGCTAACCATTTGACCGATCACAATGAACATACGTACATACCACGTTCGCGTGGCCGAGCTCGGCTCGGCTCAGCTCGGAATCGATCGGCTCGGTGTTCGCACGCGATATCGCGGCCAAACGTCAAACGTCAGATTTTACGTTTGTCGCGCGCGTGTCGGATTGTTTATTATGTCGACTGCTTTTCTCAATATTTGGCTTGCCGAAAGCCGGCTAAATGCAATACGGCACTCGAGAAAGATTGAATGAAGATATGTGCGAATAAGACATATCTCGGGAAATGGCTCGCGACGAGATGCGCTAGTTTAAAAATCCCGATCGATAACTTTTTAACGCGTGTTCCATTGTGATCGCGAAAAACGTTAAACATCCATGGTAAGAAATCGTTATCACGTCGCTTATTACCGAGTCGATAGTGATCTGTGATCGAGCCACTGGGGTTTATATTTACAGTGAATTAATTGTTCAATATCAATTTTTTATCTTTTTGCGGCTAGATAGTGCATTCTCTGAGATGAAACATTTATAAACTTTTAATTTTGCCATTTAACTGTGACGATGAAAAAATAACATTCTAGATGGTTTGAATAGTTTCTAACTAACTGCAGATAAAAGTATTAAGTATTATATTTCATTTTTATATCCCTACAGAGATGAGGTAGAACTTTTCCAAATTCAGGAATATGGATATTCGAGCTTTTACAGGGCTTATGACCTGTCATTGGCGGTGTTAAGTGGCCAGTTTACGTAGTACAACATTCCCCATTCCGCTTTATTTTTTTTCAAAAGAATTTTTTTTGTTTATCAAGAAATAAAATAAAAACACATATACATTAAAAAAATAATCAAAAATCCCACCAAGGCATTGCCTGTTTGTGGGTATACTATGAAAGTCAAACAGTGTGCACGTGGCTTATTAGCGAATATCCACACCAGGTAACATTTTTGATTTTGTATATATGTTACGAATCGAAAACCATTCACCAGTGCGTAACTAGCTCCATCTATGCATTGATGTTGAAGTTAAGTATTTATTAGCAGACTCTTACTGAGTTAAATTAATTACTAGTAATCGCCTGCAGATGACTATGCGATTTATTGTACTTATATTTAGACCAGGAATTTTATACAACATTTTGGGTGTGTTCACATATCTGGATTTATCCAATATATCCCAAATCTCTGTAGGGATATAAAAATGAAATATATACCTACTCCCGTCTCGGGATAAATCCAGATTTGTGTACAGGTATTTGAACACACCCAAAATGTTGTACATAATTAATGACTAATAACAACGCCTAAATGATTTGATTCGCTCAAGTCATCAAATTTTCCACGATCGTAAGATAATTTTTTATAAATATATATTATACAAATGTTTAATGCTAGAAGTGCCTATGTCAAAAAAGTGCATTGTTCAGGAGATGGAATTAATTGTTTCTTATAATCAATAGGTATTAATTACTTTTAACAAAATATATACATAATGATTCTTTACCCTCTTAACCTTTCAGCGGCTGACATAAGTACATATAGCATTAAAAGAATGGTAATTTACCAGTGGTTTCTGATACCTAACTCATTTTTACCAAAATCTTACATAGGCACTTTTAGCATTAACCCCCAGAATGTTACATTACATAATATTGCCAATGAGTAAATTTGATTTAAAGTATTTATCTTAATCTGAATGAATTCTTTAAAGATCCTTATCTGCCTTAAAATTAATTATTTTAAATCATAAAATAATCAATTTTTTCTTATAAAAGAGAAGAAGTGCTAAACTTTTGCTAGAAAATTTTAAGTGTAAACTTTTCTTTGTACATTGCATGAAATTTTACTAATAATGTATTTTTGGCAATCCCTCGACAGTTTACGTCAGAGCTACGGGACGTGAGCCTTCCTATGAAGGACGCACAAGAATTAGCGCCCGATCGCTTATCTTGGAGACAGTTGGTAATCCACATCTCTGCACAGGGAGCTGTCGGTGTTGATAGGTAATTTCAATAGTTTTTTTAAATAATTGTTTCGATCTAAAATTAGATAGGTACTTTACAAAATAAATAAAATACACATAAGTATTGTTTTTTTGTAAAGTTACTATCACAATTTTGTGTGGGTAATTTTGGCTTCAAGAATCTAGAATTTCGGAGATTTAACAAAATTAATAAAAAATATTCATAATACATGGCAAATTATTTGTACATATAACAGTACATACATATTATTATGTATAATATAAAACATATAGGTTTTGTTATGTATAGTTAATTAAATATAATTTAAAAAACTACTACTAATACTATTAATGGTGCATAGGGCACTGCATTTTGGTACGACAAGTGCATCAAACATTACACCTTGTAAGTTTTCACCTTACTGATCACCATAAATAATTTTGAAATGAATGAAAGAAAATAGCTGAAAAAAAATTAATTATTTTTTAAATACATTAATATCCTGGCAAGTTCTTCCAAATAATAATATAGTAGATTATTTTTATTCCAGGCAGATGGCTCATGCGATGTAAATCAGAGAGAGTGAATCAAATATTTTTTACTGACACCTTTATTTTGTATTATATACATACATGGAGTAACAAAACTCTTAGTACAACCCGAAAACTGGTGAATCTACAACATATTTGGAGTCGAATGTGTAATGTCTTTTTAATCTGAGCTTGAAAAAAAAAATTTTTTTTTTCTCATGAAAACTTTCATAAGTATGGCAGATTAACCCTAGAGAGATAACCTTATTTTATGGTGCTGAAAAGATACGCACAATATTTAAAACCTATTTATTCAATAAATTAAAATAATTTAAAATTTTTTAAAATCTTAATGAATTTTCATATTATTAATAATTGAATAAAACATAAATGTTTATTTAATTTTTTATTTTTAGTATATTATAAACCCTTTACAAAAAAGTAACAAAAACCAGCAGTCTAAGATAAGATATTTAAGCCACATTTAGTACTACAGTTTTGTTGCTATGACGGTATGCATCGTCATTACAACAAAACGGTGGTACTTACCGAGCAGAAGCGACCGACACTCGGCGGAGATGACCAACGACTGAGTTGGTTTGGCAACACAAGCTTGCACGCGCTTCGGTTAGAAAAAGACAGCGGTATATTTGTTTCGCGGGCGCCTCTGAGGCGCACGTTATCTTTCTAGGGTTAAGTAAAATTGCACGAATCCTTATTGAAATGTGTTCTTTTAATTTTGTTTTCTTCGTGGATAGTATTAATTTGACCAAATAAATTATGTTTGGTAACAATTTGCAAAAATTGATCGAAAAAAAAAATTATTCCAATTATGACATAGATTTACTGGTTTCCCGCTTGTACATCGAGTTTTGTAACACCATGAATATCTCTTATCTCATATAAGTTGATGTTCCCTGTACTACGTTGCTATACCCAAATATAACATGGTTGATTATCTCTCAAATATATATTTACATAATACTTATCAAATTTATCGACGAATAGTTCAATAAAATAGAAAAAAGATTCTATCTTGTTCAAAATTTAGTCTGTCCTTAGTTGTGGTTCGTTCAAGGAAGACAGGACATGGTATGTAATGTGTTTTATTGTATTTTTGTTAAATTTTTTACTTATATTATAAAAATATCATTGTTATGTTAACTATACCAATATTTAAACAGGAAGTGTTTAATTTGTACACAGGTACAAACTCTATGGTGTTTTTATAAGTGTTTGTTTTTCTAATGGAAAAGTCATGTTATTTTATTAGGTGATGTCTAACATGACTCATAAAATTAACATTAACATTTAAAACAGTCAGGATTTAATATTATAGGTAATTGGTTTAATGAACTATTTAGTCAGTGTTTTACAGTTCGTGTCCTCGCTAGTCTAGTGCATTGTAAATTACAGTTTTGTTGTACATAAATATTAATTGATTTGTTTTGGGGCGGTAGGTATATAACGTTTTATTTTTATGTTTTTTTTTATCAATGATCTAAAACTCTATTAACTTTGTTTCCCTTTCCTTGGTATAGCATTATGTTATGAGCAGTAGCGTGCACTCAATGAATATACAAAATCGTGTCATAAGCAAATACTAACTCGGCCTTTTTTCCATAACAAATATCATCTTTATTCTCCGCATAAATGTGAATGTGTGCGTTAATTTTCAAACTAAATTTGTCAAAGAACAGGCAGTGCTTTTTGTGGTTTGTAGTATTAAAATGACGCCACTAGTGTTGTTCAAGTTGGCTCGGTGGGTAGCCCACTCTCTCTTATGACTCGGCCCAGCGCGTGCCGCAGCGGTCTTGGGTTCGATTCTCATCAACACTGCATTTTTGTTATAAATACGTATAAATAAAGGTAGGTATTTTTTTTAACATAAAGAAATAAATAAATTTTGAATTTACGCATATACTTATAGGTACTGGCATGAACTACAATTTTCGAAATATTTTTTTCGTTAGATAGGTAGGTACATTCAATAGCTATGTTTTTTATACTACCTACCCTGATTAAAAACTCTGTACACGCCACTGGTTATGATTATGAGTTATGGCAGAAAGCGATCATTTCTGAATTTTCTCGGTAGCTCTTTTTGCATAGAAATTGAAATGAGTGTCTACCACCAAAGTATCAAAAATGGGCTTGCCAATTTCCGCAAACGGTACTCACATAATATAGTGAGCAATCTAGTTGAAAACTAACACAATTAATTAATTTAAATTGAGTCCATCAGTTTACCATAGCAAAAACTCAACTGATTAATATTAAATGTAGATGGGAGCTTCACCAATCACTGCGATAGTTCCGTTCCTTCAAAATATTGGAGGGAACACTCCATTTCATATCGGCGCCAACATCTTGAACGATATACAATCTACATAATATTTATCTTATTGCCTTATTGTCCTTATTGAATCATGTTCAAAGTTCATAGTTTTGATTTTCTGCAGTAAATAACTATTTCTGATTCATATTTGTTCATTTATGAACTATTTAACAAGTCACTAATTATAGTCACATTATTTTTCAATTTAATATTCAACATTTTTGTTTGTATTTTATGTATAGTAGGGGATGAGTTTGTGGCCTTCGGGGAAAGAAGTGTGTGCGGAGGGTGCATCTCCAGCCACATTCCTCTTCTACCCGCTCGCCCCTAGGTCATGGGGACATTTAGTGATGTGCGTACTACTGCCGATTCGGATAGCTAGTTTATTTTTTTAAATATCTCGGGTTTCCCAAACACAGCAGTTCTCTTTTTCATGGGATGGTATACAATTGAAATTTGGAATAAGAGGTTTTATTATTGCTAAGCGAATATAGTTTACATGTGGTCAGATCTATTGTTTGTGTTAGGTTGGGACATGAATAGATAGATAATTTAAGACGTTTTTTACAATGGGTAAGTAGAGTTATAAGTGCAATATCACACTTATAACTAAAAAACGTCGTTAATTACCCATGTATTCATCTCTCAACCACAAACAAACAATAGGCCAGACTTTGTGTATCACATAAGCCGACATACTACATTCACTTAGCAATAATATTACAAACTTCTTCTTCCAATTTCTGTGTAGTATCCCTATTGTACCCTATTTGTTTTAATTTCAATAATTGATGCTGTAAACTATCCCTTGAAAAAGTTAAACGCGTTGTTTCAATATTTTAGCTATCTTACTATTCCCATTATCAAAATTTTCATTTATGTAGCTAGGTACTTGTCGACAGGGCTTTTTTTTTAAAAAAAAAAGGTGCCGGAACGCACTTCATGTCAAGCTTTTTAATAATCAAAAATATATTCAAATGTTACTTAAATTAAATTAAAAGGAGCTAAGCCACGAAGCGCACAAAAAAAGGTTGATTTTTTCAAAATATATTGCAAATATTTTTTCGTTTAATTGATTTTAAAATAAAACCCGTGAAAATGGTGCCGGAACGCCGTTCCACCGCGTTACATGGAAAAAAAAGCCCTGCTTGTCGATATATATTGATATCGATTTTCAGAATAGTCTAGCAGTAACAGCACTAGCCGCATTCCTTCCAAACGCCACGAACTCATTCCTCAATAGTACATAATATTTATCTTATTGCCTTATTAAAACATGTTCAAAGTTTATAGTTTTGATTTTCTGCAGTAAATAACTATTTCTGTTTCATATTTGTTCATTTATGAACTATTTAATAAGTCACTAATTATAGTCACCGTATTTTTCAAGTCAATATTTAACATTTTTGTTGGTATTTTATGTACATTAGTTATTAATTTAATGTATGTATTTCATTTGTGGACAATATTGATGACTGTGTTGTAATCCAAGGTAATTTGGATAAGTTATTGGTTATTGGCTATTGGTATGGTAACAAGTCAGATTATAAGATTGGTTGGGCAAGCCTAGTCTGTGTTTCTGAGATATGACTTAGGCCCGGTTGTATCGAAAAAGTTATGTTTAAGTTAAGGCAAAAGCAAAAAAATAGTTACTTTTATTCCAAATTGGGTTGCGCGAAAAAAAGTTAACTAGATTAAATTATTAATATATAAATAATTAAAGTTAAATAAAAATACTTCGTACACTTCCACTTTTAATTATTTTTACCAGTATTTTTTATTTAACTTTAATTAGTTATATATAATAATAATTTAATCATGGAATTTCACCAAGTAATGGCAATAAAAGATGTAAATCAAGTTAACTAGATTTTAACGAAAAGTAACTTTTATTTGAACCGTCGCACTATGGTGCGAACGGCTCATTTTCATCCTAAAATTCAATAACTTTGAAACCAATGATGGGATTCAGACAAAATTTGGAGAGAATAATACTGAATCAATATAAATTCATAATACATTAAAACATTTCTGTGATTTTATTCGTAATGTAAATTATAGGTCAGCCAAAATACAGTTATTAGAAAAAAAACATATAATATTCATATGCAAAGTAAGCAAAACACGTAGGATAAATTATTGTACTTGTTGAAAACAAGTTAGGTTTAAGAATGAAAACCGTAATAAAAATTATTATTCAATTATTCAAAGATTTTAAAAATGTTATTGGATCCATACATTTTTGGGTGTGTAGTTCCTTTTACTAGAAAAATATTTATTTAAAAAAAATGGCGCAAGATTTTTTTTCTGTTTCTCAAATTAAACTAAATGCAAGCATTACAAGTAATAAAAATCATAATATCCAATCTTCGGCGAAATTCGCTAGTAACTAAAAGCTTAGGGAAAGTTAATTTTTTTTTAAACTTTTTATTTGTGTTTTAAAATTTATAATAAAAAATTAGTAATCAGTATTAAATTTTTTTAAATCTTTTTATATAGAAAAGACTAGTGTTTATACTAAACAGGACCATAATAAAAAAGATTTTTAATAAAAATGCGTTATAAGAGGGTTCCAAATTTCACTTTGAATTACTTAATAAACTAATATTTGAAAACATTCAACTTTGAAGTGTCATAATTAATTAACCGAGCAATATACAGAACTGATAATTTTTTAATAAGAAATATAGTGTTTTTATTTTTATTTTTTTTTTTCATTTTTATTTTTATTAAAATAAACGGCACTCAGTGCCTTTTGCATATTAAATATTTACAGCAAATACACGAAATCATAATATACATAAAAAATGTTAAAATAATCCAGCATCAAATAAAAATTGCATTAATACCAATGATATTAATGTATACACCATTGATTAAAACATTAAACTTTAAAACCCAAATTGTATGCACACTAATCGATACATTCGGCCTTGAAATAATTTAGAAGTGCCAACTTGTAGGCATTAAAATTGACATCGAATGTATCGCCAGTATGCATAAACTTATTGCCTAGATTGTGGAGTCTATTGATAACAGAATTGCACCCATATGCTGTAGATGTATTATTGGCGCAGTACTGAAGGCACAGATTACTGAAGGGTATAACGAGTATTTCTAGACGGCTCATTAAAATTAATAAGTGACAGAACTTCAGGGGTATCTAACATTGAATGAATAATTTTGTATAAATTTAATAAGTCACAAATAATTCTCCTGTCCTCCAGTTTTAACAAATTTAACGAATTTAGTAAAAAAGAGTAATCAATGTTTTCTACACTAATACCCAATTTAAAATTAACATATCTGAGGAATTTATTCTGTACTTTTTCAATGTTATATTTATGTTTAAGATAATGTGGAGTCCATATTGTACAGTTATATTCGAGAATACTTCGGACCAACGAAGTGTACATTATTTTTAAGGTATTAATATTTTTAAAATCTTTTAATGTTATAAATCAATAATTATTTTTATTCTACCATATTTTTGGTCAAATTGAATTTTAGGACGATTCTGGCCCTGCCGCACGATAGTGCGTCGCTAGGGGACCGTTTAAAGTTAAGTTAGCGATGTTGTTATCAGATAACAAAAACTGTCAAAAAAAAACATTGCTTCACGTTACGCATTCGCATTGTACAGAAATATCTTCTTGTAAAATGTCATCGTTTTCTTCTGACGACGAATTTATATACAAATATGTTCTAAACAGAAAGAAAAAAACCGTTAAACCACGAACAGATATTTTTTTATGGGAAGAATCTGACTTCATCGCGAGATTCCGGATGTTGTCCGGCGGCAAAAAATGTTGTACGCCAACTCGCCGTAATGCTCAACGATGATATTTCAACCGCTACTAACAAGTAAGTTCCTACATTATGTATTACCTAATACTACTAACACTTTCTCTTATCCGCACCCAATGATGCATAGGGCACTGCATTGGTACTCCAAGTGCAGTGTTCATTGATCATTTTATTATATGAAGGTAACATGATCAGTCATACGCTTCAGTACCAGTCCAAGGTATCACACATGAAATATTAATATTAAAAATCACATTTAAATAAATATTTCATGTTGACACCCTACGGGAATCAATCCCGCGACCTCATGCACGGTAGACAAATTAATGCGCTACAAAATATGCAAAAAAAAATCTCTTACAAAAATTGTACCGATATATCGATATTTAAAAAAAATATATCGGTGTCAATATCGATATTTGGAAAATATATCGATATATTTTGGGACTTTCGACATCCCTAATTATGACGTTCACGACCGAAGAATCGCACGGCGGATTGCCACATTGAAGAAAAAAAAAAAAAATCCGTACCTACTCGAGAATCCCAATATATTTTTGGGGTAATTCTGTAACTTTTACAACGGCAGCATTATTAACTTACAATAAACCAATGTCTACTTTTAAACGTTTACATAAAAAACATTGACTGTCATGTCAGCTTAAATCTGACACTAGCACACAGTTTTAGCTTTATACGGGACCGTTTTCAGACTGCACAGAAAACTGTGTAGTAAACTGTCCCATACAACTAGACCATTCGTTAGCCGTATAAACAATATTAGCAATAAATTTCTAAAAATGTTGGGGTTTGTTTATTATGAGATTTGTGAAAGATTTAAAAAATATTAATTCTTACCTTAAAAATAATGTACACTTCAATGGTCCGAAGTATTCTCGAATACAACTGTACAATATGGACTCCACATTATCTTAAACATAAATATACTTAACATTGAAAAAGTACAGAATAAATTCTTCAGATAGGGATGTTGATTTTAAATTAGAAAATACAGATCACTCTTTTATGCTAAATTTATTAAATTTGTGAAAACTGGAAGATGGGATAATTATTTTTGACTTGTTAAATTTATACGAAATTATTCATTCAATCTTTGATACCCAAGTTTTATCACTCACTAACTTTAATGTGCCGCCCGCGCCGGGTAGAAATACTTGGCATACTCTACAGTATTGTGCCAATAATTTAGCTACAGTATTATGGTTTCAACTCCATCGTCAATAGACTCTCAATCTGGGTAACTAATATATCAATATATTGACGTGATAACGTCTAATAAATCGATGAACGCCGTCTGCACACACGAAAAAGCATGACTCATCGTCATGTTCCGCCTGAGCCGAGTGGCAAGCGAGAGCGCGGAACAAGCGATAGAGAGGCACGATCGGCCTAAGCGCTCGCTTGTGACGCATCTATCTCTCTCTTCCACTCCATCGGCCGATTCGTCCGAGTAGAAGCGAGACAGCAGCAGCACACAAGCTACAAAGTAAAAGTGAAATTAACGAGTGCAAAAAATGTTAATTTATGGAAAAAAATGTAATTTTCAATTAACTTCTGCTTTGTATTATACAAAATAATGATATTTCAGTAATAATAATTCAATTCAATTCATAAAAGTATGCTATTTTTCATCACTGTTTTCTTATGACGTTATCACGTAAAATTATTGTCCGTAAACCGACTTTACAGACAGCCAAAAGTTTATTATTTTTATTTTTAATGCAATCCTTACTGGGGAGGAAAGCATTAATTTTACAGGTTTAAGTTTTTTTTTTGGTCGACATTATTAACAAAAAATATAACAAGTTAAACAATATTAATTTGCACACGTAATCAATGTCAATCACAAAAATGGTAGGTAGGTAGATAAGGTTTAAATATATTGTGACAATTATTGTTGCAATATCTTTAGTCTTGAGCACAGTAATCATATGAATTTTTATATGGTGACCATGGTTTCAGGATCATCATCATCATCATACCAGATCCGCTCTCTATGTGGAGCATGCGGAATCTACAAACTCCCTCGAGGTCAAGCGATCAGTCGCCAGCTCCTCATCCTCCCAAGTCAAGTTCACGTCCCGCAGCTCTGACGCAACTGTCAACAGTGGACGAATGGTTTCAGGATCTCATGTATAAATAAACAATTTAATTCTCTTTTTAAATATTGAAAATTTTGGTATTTCATGAATTATTCAATATGTTGAACAACTTGGGCCCGTGATATGTGTAGGTTCTTTCCCCGTGGTTTGGCCATTATTGATACTCTCTAGTGATAGGTAGTTCGAATTCCTTCCAAATTTTATTCCCTACCTTCATCTATTTCCATTTCGATTTGTTACCTGTTTTCCAACTCCAATTCAGTCTCGAAAACCCGCACAGTGCAGCAACATTACTTCGACCTCGTAATCATCCGTTCTTCCTGTGAAATCCAAGACCTGTTCTTCCCTCGTTCATTTCCACCAAAATCCCCTCGTCATACTCGCTCCATCTCCAAGCTTCCAGAAACCAATTCCCGAAACCCCCCTCGGTGAAAGTGAGTATTAGTGTGCTGTGCCCCTCGTTTTGTATCCCGCCGCGCCAGTTCGACGTGGTGTTTTCCAGAGTATTCCAGGATACTTCGCCCTTCCTGGTGGTCCTTCATCGTCATTTCCCGCCCTTGTTGAGTCCAGCTCTGTTTAGTCCTTCTTCCATTTTCCGATCCTCGTTCGGACGAAGTTACCGGAGAGTTCTCATCGTGGCGGAGCCACCCCGTATGTTGTTTTCATTTTTGGGAGGGGCTGCAATTCTTCGGTCGCTCCCCGTGTCTTAGTTATGCTGGTGTAGGGGTAATAGGGGGGAGTGAATTAACAGTATTTAAGAGTATTTCCCAGGTTATTTTATAAATCTATGTTGGTAATCACAAGTCAAATTTAAAAAATTAAAACAAATGTATTGGTTATCAGCCGTAGCTAAAGAAACCGCGCCCTTGCGCTTTATGTCTGAACAGATTTTTGTAGTTGTAGTTGAAAACGAGCTTTACTTTAGTGCTCAAGGAACAGGATTCAAACCTTTCCAAGAATGTTACCCTTATTCCAATAAAAATGCAGATTAATAAATAAAGAATCTTTACCTTATCAGGATTTAACACTTGTTTTTACTATCTTAAAAATTATTAACAAATTTAACAATGCCATTAAATATTATTAAATTATCACTAACTAAATAAATCGATTTTTTTAATGGAATTTATTCACCTTTAGAGAAAATCAAATTACAAGAAGAAATTATTACGATTCTAAAATTAGTAGTATCAGAAAATATCTACAATTATAGGACCTCTGACGAGGAACGAAAGAGAGCGTTCTTCGTGTGTGATACCTTGGACTGGCAGTGAAACGTAAGACTGATCGTCTTACCTTCATATTATAAAAATGATCAAGATACACTGCACTTGGTTTATCAATGCAGTGCCCTATGCACCATTGGGTGCGGATAAAGGAAAGCAGTAGTAGTAATAATTAGTATCAAACCATCCAAAAATTTACTTACTTTTTATTATCTCAAATATTATACCCTTCCAGACTTACAACAACAAGACGCACCAATTCAGTGAAGAGAGGTCCCAAAACTCACTGAAGAATCTGACCAGCATGGAACAGAGGGTAGTGGGAACCCCCGAAAACAGGGCCATGGCTCCGGCAATTGTATCCGACGAGCTGGCCCAGGCTAAACTCAAAGCTCATCCCTCGCAGCCACTATTCAGTGGAGAGAGGTCCCAAAACTCACTGAAGAAGCTGACCAGCATGGAACAGAGGGTAGTGGGAACCCCCGAATACAGGGCAGAGGCTCCGGCAATTGTATCCGATGAGCTGACCCAGGCTAAACTCAAAGCTCATCCCTCGCAGTCACTATTCAGTGGAGAGAGGTCCCAAAACTCTCTGAAGAAGCTGACCAGCATGGAACAGAGGGTAGTGGGAACCCCCGAAAACAGGGTCATGGCTCCGGCAATTATATCTGATGAGCTGGCCCAGGCTGAACTCAAAGCTCATCCCTCGCAGCCACTGATGTTTGAGGTATACAAAGTACTTTGCAGTACAAGAAGTCACTGTGAAATTTTTCACGTAAAAAATAAAAATTTATAAAAATTAATTACTTACTGTTTTTATCCCCTGTATATGTTTTTTGACATAGTAGTTTACCATTTTAAATTTTTTGGACCCAAGTTGTTTAACCAGATGGACACACAAACCAAATTATTAACCGACTTCTCCAGATACAGGGTTAGTGTTGTAAATTGGATAAATCAAATGGGTGGTGAATTTATTGAAAATGTCTGCAAAAATACACTTTTTAGTAAATTTCTAAATTTTGTGAGTACAAATGAAATAAATACAATTTGAATTTTACTTAGTCGTGTACGCACATGAAGACAATATTTTAAAATTCGATTCTATGAATTTCCTTCATTACATCACAGAACACCCAAGGGGTACAAAAATCTATTCGTTATGAAAATATGATACAGTAATTATAATAACAACAGAATAATATTACACATAAAAGATATTATGTAAATACAAAGTTAACTACGCAGAAGGTACGTAATTTTTACGCGTGTCGATGTATGGTTGACGGACATTTATTTTCGTGTTTTTTATGAAAATAAGCTATTAAAACATAATAAAATACGTATTTGGTGAATTATTCTATGAAATGACTACTATTTAGACATATCTAGTAAATATCCAATTCGAAATAATATGATTTTGTCATCAAAAACGACGTGACGAGCGTGGAAACACGTGCTTCCCAAAGATAATAGTCCTTCCTGGCAGAATCTCGACTGCAAAGATAATACACTTAGAGCCCCCGCATACTAAAGACTTTCTATCGGGCGATAGTTCAGTCGGGCTTTTAATCAGTATGAAGATGTATGCAAGTGCGCATACTACAACAATCCGGTATCGGCCGATTGCTAAGTTTAATAGGCCTTGCGATTGCCTTTAAACTATCCTATCGATAAACTATCGGCCGATAGCTTAATCAGTATGGCGCTCTTCCACGCGCGCACACTTGCCGTTCGTTTAATCGGGCGATACCTTTCTCCTTCGTAGTATTGCAGCAATAATAACTTTTCTTGATAATATTGTTCCAACATTCATTGCG
Source organism: Micrasema minimum (assembly GCA_022494985.1). Lineage (NCBI taxonomy): Eukaryota > Metazoa > Arthropoda > Insecta > Trichoptera > Brachycentridae > Micrasema > Micrasema minimum. The sequence goes on along the minus strand of JAGVSP010003045.1, from coordinate 3,456 downwards.
ACCGCTCTCTTCAAAAGTCGTTTATTAAACTGGAAAATCATTCGAGAGCAGTTGGCCGACTGTTCTCTAGTCTGCGCACTCATCACCAACCCGACTGTTTTGTTGATTCAGTGTGAGCGCTAGCAGCCCAACCCGATTAAACTATCGCCCGGTAGAAAGTCTCTAGTCTGCGGGGTACCTTATACTCGACTGCCGACTAAAATAATGCTAATAATGTATGGAGAAATCGCGGTCTTTCAATAATTAAATACTAAATTATTATAGTAAACCTAAGTGTTTTTTTGCTTTAGAGTAAGATAAAAGTACTATATCTTTGATGTTCGAAGCACAAACTTTGTAAATCATTTTATTAACTTGAATAAATAAAATTAAAAACTTTGTTTTTTGACTCATTTTTTTATTATTTTATACACTTAGCCAACTAGTTTCGACCTACTGGTCATTCTCAGGGTTATTTATCAACTAAAAACTTAACAGTAAAAATTATTTAGAATAAGTACCTAATAAGTGGGTGTGGCTACGGATGAGGGAGTAGTGGTAGGGGTATTTGGGGGGTGGGTAGATGAGTAGGGATGGGAAAGATGTTAAACATAGGGCTATTACTTAAATTTAATTACTTATTAATAACATTTAATTTTAATTTTACAGTTTTTTTTATTTCTAAAATTTCTAAATTATTGAGAATATATCCTCTTTTATTTGACTAGTTGGCTAAGTGTATAAAATAATAAAAAAGTGAATGAAAAAAACAAAGTTTTTAATTCTTTTTTTAACTCGTCTATCATAAACAATAGCTTTATTGTATGTACTGCATTATCATAGGTAGATTATCGGATAATCCACGTGGCGAGACAACACACACCTTTTTACTTCGCATTTAGTAGATACCGCACTATGAATTTTTATTTATGAAAGAACCCACGTGGCGAGTCAACACAATAAATCCATCCCTTTCGTGAATTCTGTGAACCGCGGGACTTATAAAATTAATTATTTTATTGCAAATTATTATATTTTTATTTTTCATCTGAAAATGAAGCGACGATTAAAATTGTTAATCATTTAAAATATTTATTTTACGAATCAAGAGAAAGTTTAAATAATCACAATGGACTGCGGGACATATAAAAAAATATATTTTTGTTGGTGATTTATTTTATCGACCACATTATTTTTGATTTTTGTTATTATAATTATGTCCGTAATTAATTTTTAAAATATCGCAATCGCGATCTCTCGCCAAAACCGGTAAGTATACAGGGTGTAACAAAACTCGATATACAACCCGAAAACGGGTGAATCTACGTCGTATTTGGAGACGATTGTGTAAATATACCTTTTTAATCTGAGCTAAAAAAAAAAAATTCTTCTTCTCACAAAAGCTTTCATAAGTATGGCAGATTAAGTAAAATTGCTCAAATTCTTATTAAAACGCGTTTTTTTTATTTTGTTTTCTTTATGGATAGTATAATTTTTAGATAAATATTCGTAGGTACGTGATATTTGATAACAATTTGCAAAAAAAAATCTAAAAAAAAATCAACTTCGTACTCAATTTTCTCGAAAACTAAGGGTCAAATCAAAAAAAATTAATCTACAAAATCAACTCCAAATATTATGTAGATTCACTGGTTTTCCGCTTGTACATCGAGTTTTGTTACACCCTGTATAGGTAGGATGCGTCTATTAAATTCAAGGCTAACCATGTTTTGATGCAAGTAAAATAGAAAAAAAATTCATAGCCGCTTCTCTGGTTCTACGCTTCAACTATATATTCAGTACGACCCCTTTTGTGCGCTAGGAGACGGGTGCTTTAAAAGCACCCGTTTGTGGTCAATCTGTTTATATAGGCTGCGTTTTTTTAATTTGAATTTTATCATTTTTCACAGAAAAATTTTCCAATATTCATACTATTCACGCCAAAAAAAACGGAATTCAAAATTTAGGAAATTTTCCTATTCATCAAATCATAATATGAAAATATCAACGTTCTCATAGAAAAATTCAAAGCGTTACCCTGGATTACTATACATGGAAGTCCACGCAAGAACTCAAGTGTGTTAAAAATTGATAAATTACAACCAAAATAAAAAATACAACCAAATTCGGTACAAGATCTCTAAAATACAAGGCATTTTCCGAATTCAATTTTTTACCTGACATGTTTAAGATCCCTGTATCTAACTATGGAAACAGGACCTCTGATTTGAAGAAATATTATTTTAATAAGTATTTTGAATGATACCCTTTTCTACTTGCATCGATCGATATAATATATGGTTTTGCTGTTACTGTATAATTATAATTCACTTTATTGTTTCTTTAGGTTGAATGTTTTCATTGGATTGGTTCTGTTTTTTGTATACCTATATTGTGTTTATTTTGTGATCTAAGCGATGTCAGTGCGTATTAGAATAAAATGAATATGTGTTTTTTTATTTGTCCCTAAATGAGTTTATTGTAAAAACTCCTAGGGAGCAAAAAGAAATAAAAATTTCTTAATTTTTTCCATGTAACGTTATTTTTTTATAACTAAAATAATAATAATAATAAATATAATAAAAAGTGGTACACGAAATATTTTAATACGTGTATTTTTTACCGGATATTCATGAGTAAGACAGGATGTATTGTGTACATCATCGTACTTATCACAAAATAAAGTCATTCCTAATAAATTATGCGTTAAATAGCTATATTAGTTTAAAAATATAAGATTTAAATCTATTTTTCGTGGTGACTTTCGTGATAAGGTAGACGTTATTCTGTTCCCAGAACTTCTTTACACTCCTATATTTGCAAATTAGGCAATCACTCAACTCAAATAATTGTTGTTATCTGTTTTGGTAATTATCAATAACTCTAATCCAAGGCTAAAAGTAGGTATTGAATAATCAGCTCCCACAAAAACGCCTGGTGAATTCTATCTATATTTGTCAAAAAAAAAAATATTTGCAACCTAATAGGGTTCTTCCCGATAGCAAGAATATCCTTGAAAACGTTATAAACATTTAAAGTATAATTTTACAAATCCGACGATATAAAACTCAACGATCAAAAATTTTGTTTTCATTTATAAATTTATGTTTTAAAAACACGAAAATACGAATGATTTTGAACGCCCGTTATTGGCTAGTGACGTCATACCCGTCTACCGTGAAAGGCGTAAAATTCATTCGGTAGTGAACGCCCATACTGCTGTGACGTCACACCGCATGCGCGCCAAATGGAGGATTTTGCGAACAATTTGAAAAAGCGCTAGAAAATTCATATGACATCGTAAAAATTATAAAAAAAATTCCCTTGATATTGTTATTTTACAAGCAATTTTTTTAAATAAAAAATAAAAAATCGGAAAGAACCCAATTGTGTTTATACCATTGTTTAAAAAGATGATCAATAATAACACAGGTCGCAGCTATCCCTTTTTATTGCACTAATATTCTTAGTTTAATG
>JAGVSP010003044.1:0-40509 GCA_022494985.1 Micrasema minimum | reverse complement strand
GCTCACGCGTGAAATTCTGGACCACGTGTGAGGATATATTTACAATTTGATGCCTCAAAGGACTAATTAACAAAGCTTTACCTCGTGCAGGTCCTGATGTGGACACTGCACACTGACGATACATGGATTCTTCACCTCTCTTCAAAATTTCACCTCTACATAAAATTAAATTCTTAACCTCCAAATCACTTCGTTCATCTCAACACTAGCCTGTTTTTTTCTTTAATCTTCGACGTAGAACTTTTTAATTGTAAATTCCAGTATGAATGATTCGATGGATGGATTCATTACTTAAGTTTTCAACCTATATTTGCAATTATATCTTTGTTATATCTTGTCAAAATTATAACCTATATACTTACCGTGCCTAACACATCTTCTTAACCTTGTAAACATACTTATATTTTAATTACACACATTGACTTTCTATAGCTTTGTTTTATTTATATTCTGAACTCTGTGGTATTTCAATCCTTGCTTACTTTTATAAATTTTCGTGAGTCTTTTGCTAACTGATTGAGCTATGCAGGTGAGCGTCTGAGGTTGTGGAGCCCATCAGGCAAGCCTCTCACCCTCTACGTTACAACAGTTATTTACGGCTTTTTGAAATTAGCACCGAAATTTAAATATTTGGATTCTTAAGAACGTAAATATTTCATAAAAATATACCAAAAAGAAATATTTGTCATACCTACTTCAAAAAACCGCCAATAAATATTTTTTTTCCTACATATTTTATTTATTTATTTACAAACATAGATTCATATGATATAATTTAGAGTTTCCTTAATATCTTAATGCAGGTATGTAACATACGTACTTATTAGAGTAATAAAAATCGCAGATAAGCTGAATACTGGAGCAGTGGTACATTATATACAGAAAAAAAAAAAAAAAAAAAAACTCGATCAGCGCTATCGCTTCGGCAATTATTGCCTGTATTAAGAAAACGATAGGATGCGGCAAGCTAAATAAATGTTTAGTTGTTTTCGAATGTATATACCTATATAAAGGTGTGATTATGAGTGCGTGAAAAATGTTTCAGCACTTCGAAATATACTGAAAATTATACATGCAGATATGTTTTAATAATAAAAATGAAACATTGAGTTCTCATGATACAGTCAAATATTTCGATTTCGGGGCTGCTTTCAAATAGTCTGAAATAACAGTGCCAGAAAGCAGGAAACAAGTAGTTCTGAAGTGGGATTCGAACGTAGAGACTCCAATCCGGAGTTCTCGACCACAACTTCAATTATACAAGAAAATTTTAAGTGACAAATTATGTAATTGCCTGAAGATTCTAAAGACACCATGGCAATTTGTAAACAAATCGTAACGCTCTAAATAATTGTATTATTTTATTTATTTAGCTTTTTGTACATACAGTGGTGTACATTGGCGGGTTTATTGCCTCGTTGGCAATTCCTTCCAACCAACCAATATAATATAGTAGAAAGAAACACTTTTCAATACATATACACATTTACAAATAAGAAATAACACATAGAAAGGCTGAAAATATTAAAACATCTAACATTGCAGCAATTTTTTTGATGCCCCAGAAATATAAAAACAAATGATACTTTTGCACGAAACAGCCGCTTAAATTATTAATAATGCATTGTAAATAAATAAAATATGCAGACAAAATTAATAAACGTATTTATTATTTAGTAGAATACATATTTAATACGCTTATTTTAAGAGAGTACATAAATTAATCTGTGCACATTCACAAACAACATAAAAATTTAAATGATATCCAGACTTTACCATTATTCCACAAAGCCGACTGCGCCCATACAAAATTATGATCAGTGTTTTAAACATTTTTCAGTGCGCAATTTTTTTTTCGCGAATTTAATTTTTCATTTTTTTTATTGTACATACTACGGCAAAGCGGTAAAATGGAATTGGAAAAATAGCATTGGAAAAAAATTCTCTACTCAGCTCTAGACAGGCGTAAGCGGCGACGATGAGTCACGCGAATACGGTTCTTATTGCAAAAGTGTTTAAGGGCGGTTTGGGAGATAGGGGTGGCGATCCGATGGCGATATTCGCTCAGCGAAATTACAGAATAGCAATGGAATAAATTGGTAGGTACCTAGGTTTGCAGAAAAAAGCTTCGGGGATTTGACGTTCGGACTTACCCTCACACACACTTGTGTACGTGTTAGAGGCTGTGAACGCATTTGGTTTGGGATAGAAAGGTGTCGACATGGAAACACAAGCATCATAATAACCTAGTTTAAATATTGCAAGGTACGACTTATATATTATGGTAAGTCCCATAATGATTGTTCGGAATAAATAAAACTGGATATAATTTTATTAAAATAATCTGTTAATAGGTATACTAGCACTTTAATCTATATGATGGGATGATAGTGTTTAATAGTGTATAAATGTCTGTGTATTGAAGCATACTGACAAAAAGACGAATATGTCTCGAAACTTGTAAAAAGTCATTAAGATATAAAGTAATCCTCATATTTTACTAGTTCATTCATTCATTATACCATATCCGCTCCCTATGTGGAGCATATGGAATCCACAAGACAAGACAGCAGACTTCTAAGTTTTGAGAATAGGTGTCTTAGAAGAACTTTGGGTGTGCGGTGGTTTGACTTTGTAAGGAACACAGAGGTGAGGCAACGGACACAGCAACCCTTGGTATCTACTGTCATTCGGCGAAGGCGTTTCGGCTGTCTAGGCCATATACTACGTATGCCTCCCGAGAGCCTTAACCATACTTGCCTATTTTTACAAGGAATCAGGTTCTCGGCGTCCTGGTCGTCCACTGTTGACGATTCGTCGGCAGTTTGCGTCAGAGCTGCGGGACGTGGACTTGACTTGGGAGGATGCACTGGAGCTGGCAGCCGATCGCTTGGCCTGGAGGCAGTTTACTAGTACTTGCACAATTTCAGTTATATTGATGTTGGATTTGAAGTGATCTGATGACCCGGCGAAAGATCAGTTTTAAAAAAATATCTCGAACTCAAATATCTAAACTCTAAAACTATCATTTCCTTTTGATCAATTTGTAAAGGTATTGGTATTTTTTTTTACAAATTCACCCAAATGGACACTCAATACATACATACATATAAGGACAGGGGTGGCCACCCCTCCTCCACCACCCCGCGCCCGCCACCCACCCAACACACGCGGGGCATTCACACACACTTGTAAAAGAGCGGGAAAATAAATTAAAAATGGCGGAGCCCAATGGCAATCCTTTGTATTTTTTCTGTTGTTTTCTAATTACACAGGGACAGCTGGATGAATTAAATTCGTTTCGTCCATCAGTACGGCCGTATACATTACCTATACGAAAATAGCCTGCTTTATCAAATTCTAGGTATATATACATACAAAATGAATCATTTAACAGAGTATTGATCATAATTATTTCAGATTAACTCTTCATCAATTACATTTTGAAATTGTTGCTGTAAAATTTTAATGTTGGCTTCACACTCTTCCGAAATTCCTCGCTGATCGTAAACCTTATGCTACATTCTTCAACTTCTTTCAACTTCAGTCAATTTCTCGAGAGTTTAGAGCTGGTTTTAGATAGATAAAGTACCAATTTCATCACAATACAAACAAGTCTTTACAAGCATTCTCATACAAAATGTAAATGCTTTAACTCGAAGAGGACATATCTCATAATTTTGAAATATGCTTTATCTAATTAATTATTTTTCGTATCCTCAATCACCTGTTTCATAATAATACTCGTACATTTAAATTATCAACCCTTTTCCACTTCTTAAAACTCATAAAAGTAATACTCCTTGTATTTTAAATTTAACCCTTTACAAGTTGAGTTACCCTTTCAGTTATGGAAACTTAAATCTGTTTTCAAGATTACTCGCTAGGTAGCAGGCAAGTGCGTGAGTCTTTAAAGCGTGATTTATGACTATAATTTGATTTTAGACGGCTTAGTTTTTGAAAAGCTCGTTAATCATTCTTGAAGGAAATTACTCGGTACAAGAAAACCTTTCACTAATTTAGTGCTATAATGATTTAGGTGTACATATACTAATTCAAGAAAATCGTAAGTTTTCAACCGGGCTACATAATTTTATTAATTTGATAATTTGGTCGATTAGATTCTTGGTTCATATTTCTGATTAGGGTGTATTTTTACAAAATTGACTCACACCTAAATTATGTTTATGTTCAAGGGTGTCAAAAATCTCATAAAGTAATTGATTTTCAACGAAAATGATGTAGTTTTTTAATATGGAAATCGTTAAATATTTAATCAACATCTCAACGAACTAGGAAGATTTTATGCTAATATAATTGAAAAATATTTTTTATTCATATCCAGAAAACGTACTTATAAATTAAAAAATCTAAATTACTGCTAGTCCTACTTTTAGTACCTATAGATCTATAGAGGTTGGCATATTAGCTACCATAAAAATAAACATACATATTCTAAGCTTACCTATTATTATATAATATAAATATTATGTTATTTATTTCTGTTTTCTGTTAAATGTTCTTAAATGTGTGATATGTTTATTTCCTAAATAAAGTATATATATTTTAAAAAAATATTTAAGAAAATGTATTCGATATGTTTGTGTTCGCATAAAATAGCTTTAAAATTTAGACTAACACCGAAGAGTACGACAAGCAAGCGGTATTGCGTTACGAATTAATAAAAAAAATATTTAATATTTTTAGTCGATTGTTAAGTCATTTATATAAATTTCTTTAGTAATTTTATTTAACGTAATCACAATCTTTATTTTTGATCCATATTTGATTTATATTTTTATCAACATAACTTGATGGGATTCCATGATTCAATTATTTTTCGCATTTTCACCTTGTTACCAGTCTAAAGATGCCCGAACGGGTGGTGGCCCGGTGGAAGCGTCGCGGTCTCTTAGTCCAGAGACCTTCGGTTCGAATCCTCACTTCAACACGGCTGAATAAATGAATGAATGAATATTTTCAAGCACAAGCCACTTAGGCTTTATTGGAAATAGTATTTACTGATTTCAATATATGCAAATATTACTAAAATGTGGTACAAGATAATACAACCTCGAAAATATTTTTTCCACCATGATGATGTAAAGAACAACGATAATTTCCAGTAAAATCTAAATATTTCTATAGGGTTGTCCACACCCCGAAGTGGCGCAGACGTGGCACATCTCAACCCCTTGATTTACATTCCACCCCCAGAAATAATATCCTACATCCCCTAATCCATGCCGTGATGGATACAGCGGAGAGCGACAGTAGCATTGCATAAATTCATTTGCAAAATAAATCAAAGTGTTATGCAACCTTAATTAAAACTAAAACAAGTATAAATGTTTTTGAAAGATGGATTTTATAAATATTATTGGATTGAAAACGAAGCGTAAGACTGAACATCTTACAAGAAACACTGCGTTTGGTAAACTGAAATAGTTCCAATTCACCATAAGATGCAGATAAGTAACATAAGTAACTATATCAATTTTACCATGTAAAATCTAAAATTGCACCCGTTACTGGCGTTCTATATAGACTGCGAGGTTTACTTCCTCGGCACGCCTTGCTCGCTGTCTACTACGCTATGATACATTCCCACCTATTGTATTTATCGTGCATCTGGGGATTCGCCACCAAAAACTAAATCTCTGAAGTACAAGTCATTCAGAACAGAGCTCTAAGAAACATCCTTGGTATCCCAAGAGATTCACATGTCTAAGATATTTATCGACAAACAAAAATACTTCCGTTCAAAACTATTCCATTGCATGATATCACTAATACTATTTTGAATATCATAAATTCTTCGGTTCACACACTAATCTAAAGTACAAGTTCAATCACGATATCCACAGCCATAACACACGAAACTAAAAAACTATACGTGTCGAAATCTCATTCAACTAAATTTGGCGTAAAATCTTTAGAAAGCATTGCCCGCATTCAATTCAATAAACTACCAAACGAAATTCAAAATCAAAAGACGGCGAAATCCCAAAACAAAGCACTAAAATACTACTTTTTAAATATTTTTATTAATAATGATAATGGCTAATTTTTCTATATTGTTCGTTTTTTTCCTTTTGTGATTATTGTTCCTTTTGTGATTATTGTATTTTTAGATTTAGCATTGGTAACTCTGTAATCTGAAGTCTTGTAATATTTAGTCTTTCTTTTTCTAATATCTGTCCCAGAATGAGTTTTGTAACTCAATTGGGAGTGCAAAGTATTTTGTACAAATTAAATAAATAAATAAATAAAATAAATGATGATGGAATATTTTTTTATTTCACATACATACAAACAGATGACAGAGACAAGTGGAGAGATGGAGTGGTTTTTTGTGACCAATTCTACGTAGAACGGTGACTTAAAAGAATAGAGGCAGATCATACATATTAACATAATAGAGTAAACAAAAAAGTAAGAATAACAAAATAAACACACCAAATAAAAAGGCAACCTTTTGTGGTAGTAGATATTAATATATTAAATGCTTTTAAAAACGTAAAAAACAAATAACATATTTACATTATTACTTACATCAACAATTTCCTGTGTGCAAACATACGATAATAACTTACGATCAAACTTTATACACATATATACACCGTTTCCCACGATGAGACCGCGAAACTCCAGAGGGTGATTATTCATGATATTCTGAGAAAAAAAATCTTAATAAAGTTTTTCAAAAAACTCAATTCTAATTTCTTCGAAAAATGATTAAAATATGAATAAAAATTCACGCGTGTAATACCGTCCATTTTTGAACTGGCTAACACCACGTGACCTCCACCAATAAGCGCAAAGCGAAGCGCGACCCTATTCAGATATGAAATTCGAATTTTGAATGTCCGCACAAGGCAAGGCGTTCGGTGACCAGAGCGGACCCCCACTCCTCCCCGCCCACCACCACCCCGCCACCGCTAGCATTTCAAACAGAAGCCAGTATTACATAGTCGCTTTTTATTAATACTTTTTTTTAATTAATTATTAAAAATGCCCGGATCAAAATTTTCGATCGGATTTTTTTCTCAGAATACCATGAACAATCACCCTCCGGAGTTTCGCGGTCTCATCGTGGGACACGGTGTATATTTAGAGTGTCTTTTGGCAGACTGTACAGTTTTCTAAACAAGAATCTGTACATTTTTCGGTACCGTATAAAGTGCGCATTAGAGTAGTTGTAATGTGTTTTTTTTTTTTAAATCAGTGAGCTGTAAAGTTGACATGTTGTGAATGCGTAGAGTACCTATGCTATACCTTTATAAGAAAAAATCATTCAGACATTTCGTAGAATTAAAATGGTCGAAATAAAGACTGTAAGTACTTAAAATAATTAATACAAAAAGATTAAATAAATCAATCGAAATACGCGAGTCATCAATTAAGGAACTTAGATACGTATAATACAAAGTATTCTAAATTTAATTAAACTAAAATAAAATAAGAATAAATACTGATAGGTAATGGGAGGGATTTACAAGCATATCGTTAATTAGAGGAATCAAGGGAGGTTTACCCCTTGAACCACGTGTACGTACATCACGATTCTAAAGCTTAAAAATCTGATTGTAAATGGGCCCATCCCTATAAAATTAATCGCAATGAATTCATAATTGAAGTGTTTTTGAAGACCTTTATTGAACACTGATGGGAAAAAAATGGTACTAAAGTTAAATTTATACCATCGTTTTATGCGGTCACATTTTTAATTATAATCTAACAATGAAATTTATTGCATTTTCAGAATTCGCGGATAAAATAATATTGTATCCACATTGTGTTTTGAAATATTATTGATGATATTTTAAAAAAATATACTAAAAAACGATATAAAAGATCCAGTTAGATTTTTTTAAATTTACGCAAAACTAATGAAAAGCGGTGGGGCCAACTTATTCTGAACATTTTATTGATAAAAATAAATCTTGGATGGGGTAGAATATAATATTTTATTCACTACCTTACACAGTTATTAGTTAAATTCGCTATTTTGCGAAAATAATATAGAATCCCTGCTGAAATCTATTTGTATTTGGACGATAGAGGTGGATATAATAAAAAAACAGTTTGATATAAAAAAAAGAACAGCGAACAATTTGATCAGGGTATAAATCCATCCATAGGTTCTTGTTTTAAATATAATATTTTCTATGTCCTGTTTATTTCCCTGTAAATTATGTAAATAAATATATACATTATATAAAGTTATCTAACCCTAATTGTTCGGAATGAAATTTTTCTCATCATTTTTGGTACTTTGTTTACTACCCTCTTGAATTGAATTTTTAATAATTTTTAAGTCAAGCCTTTTCCACGACTCGTGGTAGGATACTGATTACATGGCCGAGGCATTCAATTAAGTTGAAATCTGAGTACCTTCAAAATGTCCTTCACTTAATTGCATCAGCATAAAAGTCTTTTCTTTTTTAATGGACATTTTAGTGTTTCTTTTAATATTATTATATTAAGACGACATCTACGTATATTGCTGGGAAAATCAGCTCCAAATTAAATATGACCCCTTTCAACCCCTAATAAGACTTTCTTCTCCGCTGAGATATATCCACGGGGTATTGTATTTAAATATTATGGAAATAGTCCAAGGGTGTCGGGAAAATTGCCTTTGAAATGAGGAAATAAGTACAACTTATGGCTATTTAAAAATTCTTCATAAAAATGAAATTATTTTGTTGACCTATCCTGCCATGTTTTAACCAAAATGTGAAATAAGTCTAAAGTTGACATAGAAATGTGTTGTAGGTCGTAGTCCAGAGTTTTGTGTTGAAAATTCCGTATTAAAATTCTAACTTCGATTCTATCACCCCCAAAAAATGTTGCTCCAGTTTCATTTTGTATCCCAGCAGATCACGGAGATAGACAAAACAAAAAGTCTCGACTTCTCAAAGAATCCAGTAAGATGCGAACATGCTATTGAAAATAAAGCAATTGATCAAGTTCGCCAGTAGCAATTGAGCAAGTAGCCCTCGGAGTTCAGTATCTGTTCGGTAACCAAGATCTCCAGAATGAAATAAGAGGTAAAATTTGCAAAAAGTAAATACCTACTTTATTTATTATGTTTTCTAAAAATGATTTCCTTCACTTATAAAGACGAAAGTTTGGACGCAAGACGTTAATTTATGTTAGTAATTATGTTATTTTTGCAAGGTAATTTCAATTGATCTGTAAAATAATTGTGTCAATACATTAAAACATTTTGAGTTTAATGTTGTAATATAAAAAGCTGGTCAAAAAATAGGTAAAAATATTCATTGCAGAGACATAATATACAGGGACATAACTAGTAATTTATTTAATTCTGATAGAATATTAATTACAATAACAAAGTAATTGGCCTAAAAAAATACTTAACTTCACTATCATTACATAGATGGCAAATCCAACTCAAAGGTGGGTTGTTTTTCGAACACGTAGCAAATAAGGAAAATATTGGCTGGTGAGCTTATTCGCTAATAAGAGGAATGGGAAATGTTGTAACACGTCAAGTGGCCACTTAACCCAGCCAATGGCAGGTCATAATGTAAAAGCTTGAATAAAAATATTTCCGAGTAAAAAAAATATTGCTCATTAAACGCTAAATAAAAATTAGTAACACGTCAATTGTGCTTAACCCAGCCAATGGCAAGGTCATAACCCCTTTTGAATATAAATATAAAAAAAAAGCTGCTTCATCTCTTTAGAGATATAAAAAGTTAATACATTAAGATTAATCTTTTCATCTGCAGTTTACTGGAGAATGCACCTGCCTTTCGTGAAATAACTGACCTTCATTTTATTATTAGTGTGTTGTCACGAAGAATAAATAAGACCAGAAAACTTATTTTAATAGTCAATACAAACATTCAATAAATAATTATTAAAACATTATCAGATTAATTAAAATTAATAATTAACTGTAGGTATACATATTATGTACACAGGTGTAATATTGAATAAAAAAAATAGTTAGATTGACATTTTGAAAAAAGATCGCATAAATTCAAGGATCGTTTATTCGAGATGGTGATGGCTTCGATGATTTGGTGTACCGATGTAGTGCCCTATGCTCCATTTGGTGCGATCAAAGAAAAGTGGTAGTAGGTAGTGGTAGTTATTTGAGATAATATGGATGGATGGTTAAGAGCACAGAAATTAAATGTCCATTTGACATAGTTTTGAACCCTTGAAACCCCATTTATATAAGTTAAATGTTTTTAATATTCATTTATCTATTGGATATTTTTTTCAAATTATTCGCAAGTGTTAGGGATTTCAATCAAAATGTTTTTTTTAACATGATGCATGGACAACATTTATGCAAAAGAGAGCTGTCTAGGAATGGACCACAGATCAAATATATATACCAGTAATTAGAATGGACAATAGGGACATATTACATTTTTGTATAAAAATTTACTTAGGATGTCATTGCATATTATAACAAAATTACATGGTTAGATAATTATTATTGGTAGAATGGAACAAAGAAAACAAAGAAATAAATAATTAAAATGAATCGTGAATACTCGTTTAAGCTGTTAAAAAATCTACGACTCTACTCTCCGCATATCCGCACCCAATTGTGCATAGAGCACTGCATTGGTACATCGAGTGCAGTTAATCAAAGCAAACGTGAATAGTTTACAGATGTATAAATAAATTATGATGTATAATGTAAATTCTGGCAAAAATTACTCTGGAGGTCGATTTTTTGGTCTAACATCATCTATTGGTCTAACCGTCTAACGGAATACAGTTTCTTTTAAATAATATTTTTTAACGAGCACAGATTAAACTGTTTATTGTATAAAATTGCTAGGTTCATTCGAAATTGAAACAGAAATGGTTAACAATAAAATTGAGTAACTTATTTAGCCGGCATTCAAATAAAACTGCTTTAAAATGATTGCGAGCGCTCCATGATTTTAAAATTATTAAGCGTAATATTCTCAAAGAGGGAAAGTGGTGGAATTGTGCCTCCCTCAATTATTGACTTTAATTAACCCTTTGTTCTGCGCAAAAAGAGCGGCGAACAGAAGAGTGAGAGTGCCGGGAGGGGGTTAAATTATATAAAATCATAGTAAAAAATCTATAGTTGGTACGGGGGTCCTAGGCGGGGGCCCTCAAAACAAGCGGACGGAGTATCAAAAGTGCCGTTAAAAGTCAATTAAAAATATGTAGTCTGAAATAACTGCACCAGAAAGTGGGATTCGAACCTACAGACTCTAATCCCGAGTCCTCGAATCTACCACTAGAGCGCAACCCGCTACATTGCAGTAATATCAACGATATTCCAAGTTCACTTTGTCATTTGTACATTTGACTTTCATATACATATTACGTTTATTCCACTTGTTCCTCGAACTTAATTCAATTCAAAGCAACAAAATAAACTTAATTATATGCTACTTAAATTGGGGCCACCTACCCTGCTCCCTGTAGTTTCTGAATCTCCTCGCAGAGGGCAGAGCGGGGGCGAATCTATTAAAATGCAATTTTATTTGAAAACTAATCACCAATTTCGTTATTGTATAATTAGAAATTTTATTTTAGGCGACAGATTTTCGCTCCCGATGGAGGTACTCCATAATTCTGTTTCATGAGGGAGAATAAAATAATATATTGTGTTCACAATATATACACCGTGCAACAAAACTCGATGTATAAGCGGGAAACCAGTGAATCTACATCATATTTGAAATCAATTTAGAATTTAGATTTTTTTTTTATTTGATCCATAGTTTTCGAGAAAATTGAGTAAGAAGTTGATTCCTTCTCGAATTTTTTTTCAAATTGTTATCAAATAATATCATTTATCTAGTCAAATTAATACTATCCATAGTTAAAACAAAATTAAAAAAAGCATTTTATTAAGGATTTGTGGAATTTTACTTAATCTGCCGTACTTATGAAAGCTTTTACGAGAAGAAAAGAAAATTCAATCTCGGATTCAAAAGTCATATTACACATTCGACTCCAAATATGATGTAGATTCACCAGTTTTCGGGTTGTACTACGAGCTTTGTTACTCCATGTATACATTCATACATTGTTGTAATTTTAACCCTTTTAGTACAAACATTAATCTGGCCACCGACATTGTATATTTTTTTTTGCATTCATACAATCTATGATTTTTTAAATCTTTTTACAAAAAACAACATAGCGAAATTTCGCATGGTTGCGAAGAAAAAAATCTTGTACTATATTGGGTCTAAAGGAGTGTGAAATAAAGGGTCACATCGAAAAAAAATATTAGTAATTTTATGAATTAATTAGTTTACCGTAAAAAAAATATTTGACACCTTTAAAAGTAATACTTATTTTTTAAAAATGTTTCAAACGTAGTCACGCTAAGCGAAATTAGTGAAATTAGTGTAAAAATAATAAAATTACAGAATTATTCTACGAAGTAAAAAAATGGAGCGGAGCGGTTTGATAAAAAAATTAATGATTTATGATTATTTTCATCATGTACTTGAGGAATGATACTGGTCGAGAGAATTATATAATTTACTAGGGGTTATTGCATAAATAATAAATAACACTATTGGTTTTTAAAACACGTAATAAGTAGTTTAAATCGAAAAATGATTTTGCTTTTAAACCACATATGGAAAACTGATCACTCGTTTAGTGATACAAACACTGAATAAGGATTTTTAAATTTTTTAATTTTTTTATTTCTTCCACATATAAAAATGAAAGTAAAACATTATTAATAAAATGCGTTATTCATTTTAAATTTTGAGTCAAAGCATTATAAGAACAATTTCTATAAAAATATGTTTCTTTATTTATATACGTAAAGTATACATATATTTTTGGGAATAATTAAGGTTTATTTATCAAGTATTGTAATAATAAACATTTCCTAATCCGATTTTGTTAGATGTTCAGTAGTGAGTCAGTATTGAAAATTGTCTAAATGTCAGTTGATACGCCCCTGCCTAAAAAGGGTTGCCCTTCGTAAGGGACTGTACAAACTCTGAATTGTAATTACAGGGCAGGAATAGGGGTGCCAAATTTGATTCGGCCGTCAAGAGCACACAGGAAATAATAATAATCATAATTATCACTTCATCAATAGAAAATTCCTATCTTTAATTGTATTATTGAGCTGCTGGGAGAAATTGTAAATGCAATAAAAAAATAACAGTATTATTTCTTTGAATCAGTTTTAAAGAAGAAGAAAAACAGTGTATAAAAGCAACAACAAGTAAAATAGCACAGATTCCTTTAAATTTTCATGTTTTGTTTTTGTTATTTTTATGGATATTGTTAAAATGACTAAAAAATATATATTGGAAAACAATTTCTAAGAATTTCTCAAAAAAAAAGTAACTACTTACCTACTAAATTTTTTCGAAAACTCCGAGTCAAATGTTGACGTAGATTCACTGATTTCCCGCTTGTACATCGAGTTTTGTTAAACGGCGTATAAAGTTAATAAATTATCATTCATGATACATATTTCCTTTGTTTTCATACAAAAGAAACATTTCATTTCTTATAAAATACTGAAATATTTTAATTTCGGGGCTGCTTTCATATAGTCGAAAACTACTGCCCCGAAAAACAAGAAAGGTGTGCTGGAGTGGGATTCGAACCTAGACATTCCAATACGAAGTTCCCGACTCCACCACTTGACCCCAACCGGTTCATTATAATCTTTAATCTTTTAAATGTAAAATGCAATGATTTATAATCCCCTTTTTTCGTTATTTAGAGTAATAAAAAAATTATATGAAAATTATGCGTAATATTTAAATAATGAAAAAATGAAAATGTATTTTTGTTAAGGTTTTTAGAAGTTTTTTTTTTCATAATTAAATAATAATCGAGGTTTCGATGATAACTTGCAAACCATATCATTCTTAATAAAGGTGCTTAAACACCATAATTGGTCCTGTGATGATTGAAGAAAGCAACTTAATGTGATTAAAGTATAAAAGTTTAAGAAACCCACACATATTAAGTTCTTTTATTAGCAGTATAAAAAATGTGGATAAACTTTACAGAGCTGTAAAGGTACCTATATGTGCATAAATATTGCAGAATGGCACAGTTTAAACATGTAGCTACATGATTTCAAAATGATTTTTCATTAAGTTAAATATTATGTACCATGTGCAATGGACTTTCCTATCTCTATGATGTGCTCTCATTTTGTTTTAGATTATAATATTGGTGTTTCTTTATAAAAAAATAGTTACCTACAAAAATGCCTGCTCCGATAAACACTAAGGGCGGTTTTATAAACATCCGTTCGTAACGTTTGATATACTAATAATTTAGTGATATTCGGTACAAAATGTATAAAATATTACCTGATTAGAAAACTAAGCGTTACTAACGGATGTTTATAATACCAGCCCTTACACTAACAATTAATTTTTTTTATGTTTCTTTGTATTATTAACGAATTAAAAAATACAATTTAAAGTGCAACAAAACAATGGAGACTTGCTAAGTATTTTACTTTGGTTTTTGTTTGGAGAGTAATGTTGGTGTTCTTTATACAAATTAGTTGCCTTCAAAAATGCCTGTTCTCTCATTTAATCCATTGACAATGGCGTCCAAAGATGAATGTTTACCGCCATTGTCGAGTTAGGCAAACAAAATTATACAGCGCGCTCTCCGCAGGAATCAGACACACAAAGCGATGGAATTATGGCGAAGATTACCCTCTTATAGATTCGTTCCGAAACTTTACTTGTCATTAACTCACCAGTTATATCTAGACACATACAAGGGGGAGGGGGTTCAAGTCGGCGCGGGGTCCCGACATTAACATAAACCGAATTTGCATATAAATTATACATTTTACACCATCTTAATTAAAACATTTTGGCATTATAAATGATCAGCTAGGGGGGTTGGGAGAGTATAGCCATCCCTCTCTCCCTCTACCCCGAAGAGGGGGACAGTAGGTACTATCGTGTATAAATGTAAAGTTTAGGTCATTAATGTTCAACTCCGGTTTTATTGCTCCAAAGAGCGGGTTGATGCTTGGCTTTTAATTTGATTTCTGCTGTACTCGCTTTTCGATAAACTCTAAACTGTCTGTATCGATGGAATGTCGGCAACAACATGTTTAAAATTATTTTAAAGTCACTATAACATTATAAATAACACGTTAAAATTATTAACACCCATGCGCTTTTAAGAAATTTTTATTTTTCTAAATAATTTCATTGTGAATTTTATTTTCTTTGCCCCATTCTATTACTATGTATCTTTTATTACATTTTCAAACTTTTGTTAAGCTTGGAATTAAATTCGTATGGTGTGCATGTTTTAACATTATCGTAGTTTTTGGCATTGTCGCAGCTTTCTCCAGGAACAAGAACAAAAGGGAAGCAAATAAGACGTTGAAGCCTTAATGTCTGTACAGGACATCTGCCTACTAGGAGAGACGGCAGTGAAAGAAGTTGCTCCTCCAGCTGAAGCTGTTGTCCTTCAATGGAAGAAGAAGAGGTAGCTGCTTTTTTTTAAAAGACGAGTTATGATCATAGTAATGATTTGCTTAGCACTTGTGATGGGGTATATTTCATAAGTGCTTTTTTTATAAGCAGTTAAAAAAATACCTTACTTAGGTTAACTGTCATACGGAATATTTTTTAAACAAATTTCTCATATCCCTATTTTATCTAATATGAGTATTATTACACCCTTTTGAGGGCCGAACGCCATGGCACCAGAAACACGAATATACCATTTACATAATATTGTGTATTAAGGCTATAGAAAGCTGAAAATTATATTAAAATTTGCTGAAAGTGTTCTGATTATTTAAGGTGAAAAGTGACCCGAAGCCTTTCCCGGAAATTTTGAAGCGGGAATACGGGACAACAGAAAATTAGATTCTGAGCCATTTTAAAACTTTATGATTTGCATTTCTTTGGTGCCTGAATTTTTTTTCTTTTTACGTTAAAAGGGTTGCCATTAAAACGTGGGGTGGGGGTGAGAGGGTTGTAGGTTTTAATATAGTTATGTATTTTTTTATTCAACAGTGGCTGTTATATCACATGGAAACAGTATGGAAATTATGCATTTTTTACTTTTTAAAACAGTTTTCAATGCTGAAAAGTACATAATATCAACCCATGATCGGCAGAACAGGGTAAGCAACAAAAAGTATTCGATGTAGTAGAAGGTTTTTTAATATTAAAAAAATTGTTCGTATTAATTTTTAGGAATTCGGAAAATGGGACTAATTTTCATAGTTTTATTAATAGTTTCCGTTATTGCGTCTGTTATGTTGTTTTGCTGCCAAAATTCTGTGTCGGTTACGTTGTTTGTTGTTTGACTTAACTTAATAAGTTATCTAGTTTCAACGCTGAAAGCTACACATATCCATAAATGTGGCATACGAATTCTGTACAGTAATAAATAATGATTTTACCATTTGCAGGGGGTATTAATGATGTTTTTCAAGGATAATTTTTTCATGAAAAATCACAATCTACCAAAAATGTCGCTTACGTTGTTCTGCCGAATTTGTAATAAATAAAATAATATAATAATCGTAATAAAATATTTTTGTAATTTTTAAACGGAGGTATTACATTTTTTTCACTATTCGCTGAACGTGTGTGTTCCTTAATGTAGTCGTTAAATAAAAGAAATAATTCATAAATTAAATACTTAATTTACTTCATGAGTATAATTTTAACATAATTAACTGTTATTCTGCCTTAATGTTTTTTAAAATAAAAAATATTACTAACCCGAAATAAACATTTTATAATATTTCCTTTTCAATCGATTGATATATAAAATGTGTGAAAAAATTATGACTTTTGCTAAATTCAAGGGAAAAAACCGAGGAATACGATTGTATGGAGAAGCAGCCACAGGCCACTTGACAGCGCATGCTCTTATGCGATAGTTAAACACTCTATGTTACTTTAGCCATTCCAATTCAATAACTAGTTTTCTCCGTTAGAACCACCTTTTTCCTCCCATATTTCCTGAGCTAATAATACCACTGAAGGTGAAACGACCTACATAAACGAATTTTCTGCAGTGGCTGGTTGAAAAAATGCACTTCCTCATTGCACCGAGCTGTGACGTATGAGGAGCCCTAGAAGGGAGGGCGCGGCTGAAGGGGCCTCATGAAAAGAGCCCCCTTGAATGCCCCATTCACCCGACACTCCCCTTTGTTGCTTGTCTGACGCGGGTGTAGGTAGAACTTACTCATATTAGACTAGATATTTTTTTTATAGAGGTAAGTATGACGTTATGCAAATAAAAAGTGTTTCAATATTAATAAAACTAGAAATTAAGAATCTTGTGGAATCCTCTCGAAGCCTCTATTATATAAAAAATATACTTCATGGCAGAATCACCAAGACGGCCGGCAGCGAGCGAGAGAGTCGGTCACAAGTAGTATTATTATTATGGGTAATTTATATAGCGCCGTTTTCTTATAAATATACCTCAAGTGCGCTTCAAATATTAATAATAGCTGGTAATTTGTTTGTCTACTTGTGTACTTTTGTTCTGATTTGTGCAAGTAAAATGTTATTCAAATTAAAAATAAATAAATAAAAACCTTGAAACATACATATAACATTCCTTCCACACTACCTTGTTTCTTCTACGCAAACCCCTGTCAAGTTTTTAACTATCCTTTTCCTTAAGTGATTTTGATATTATTAATGATTTTATTAAGTTCCCTAATGAATTGATCAAATAAATCCATCAAATGTAATTCATCTTTAAAACAGTTAAAAAACAATCATATTTTTACCATAAACGTATAATAAATATATATTGACAAATATTTTTTTAGGCAAACATTATGAAACCAAAGAAAGGATGTTGTTTGTAAATAACAAAAATGTTCTAAGCGAAAAAACCTGCCGCGAACTTTCAAACAATGTTAACAAACTTTTCTAGAATTGGAAAAAATAATCATTGTGCTTGTTACGAATTTCAATTTTGTAAAAAAGTTATCGAATTTTATAATGATATGATTATTTATTTTGTCTTAATAATTCCTAGTAATCACGAGCTTTTTTTGAAGTCACGAGGCGTGAGTTGGTCAACCAAGCTTTTTCCCTACGTAAGTACGTCCGCTCAAAACTCCATAGCTAAGTAGACATTCTGAAGCATGTGAAAACCATACATTCTCAAAGTGTTTTTTTTCAAAAAGACCTTTTTAAAAAATATTGATGGTGTGATGCTGGGAGGGGGAAATAGAATTCGAGAAGAGCTATATTAAAAAATTATAGCATTTAAAAACATTTAAAAATTATAACAAGAGTTAACCATAAAAGGGTTTACTGAATGTAATAATCACAACAACAAAAAATTATTGTGTGCGATGTGCTAGATTGGTGCAATAAATAATATTTTGATTGACAACATTTTGAGTGTGTCCGAATTACTTGTAGACAAAAACTGGATTTCACCCATTACGGGCTAATAATTACAATTTGACATCTCAACAGAGACGAGAAATTTGGAAGGGAATATGGATATATAGGTAAGAATCTCACTTGCAATCATAAAAGTTTCTGCTAAAGTGCTCAGCCATTTTTTCAATGGACGACAGAGAGTGTCCACATGTGAAGCGTTAGGCCATTTTACTGTATATTGGCAGATATGGATATCAAATACTAGGTGAAATGGGGAATGTTGTAATACATCAAGTGTTGTTGTAATACATTTTACTGTATATTGGCAGATATGGATATCAAATACTAGGGGAAATGGGGAATGTTGTAATACATCAAGTGGCCACTTAACCCAGCCAATGACAGGTCATAAGCCCTGTAAACGCCTAGATATCCATATTCCCTTCCAAATTTCTCGTCTCTGTTGAGATGTCAAATTGTAATATTTACCAGCACGTCGAAATTTGGCTCCAAATCACTTGATGGAATTTTAAAAAATACAATCAGGTTCAGATATAATATGACAAATGACAACCCAAACATCAGCCATAGTACTATGCAGCCACAGTATTACACAATTACACACATTATGCATAATGCAATCCTTCACAAATTCGCCTTCTCTAAAAGTTTTCTTAGACTTCGAAATTTCATAAGCAATCATGTAACTATTAGTTTTAGTTATGTTTTTTAGGTAACATCAAATTAATGATCGAATTAACCGCGTTAAAATATATTATACTGGCCTTAGACTGGCACTCTGATATGACTTTGCTTTTATCGAATAACAAATGATCAAGGTCATTTGTTACATATAAAGTTAATCAAGTTACAATGCAGTTCCCGATGCAACATAAGCTGCGGAATAGGTAAAATAGTAGTTATTACTATTGTAGATATATATAATTATTAATACGTTTTTTAAAATTATTGTTGTAACAATTAATAGCCCTTCGCACCATTGGGTACCGATAAGGGAAAGTCAGTCAAATGTTTATTTATCTGGGAAGTCATATTTTTTTTACCAGCTTCTACGCAAAATTCTACCAGTTTAATATGAAGTTGAACTTTCATTGATTAATCATATTTAAACATTTTATTAAGAACTTAATTTTGGTTGAAATTATTTTTAACACGGTCTGTAATATACCTAATTAAATTCATGCCAAAATAATTTAATAATCAGTCTCATAAATTACCCACGGAATAATGTTGGGAATTAGACTTTTAGTTTTTCAATAAGCAAAATTTTCCAAATTTTTTAAAAGCTTCAACAGTTTGAGAGTCGTTTTCCTTTTTATGTAAAGTTCCTACTTGTGTTTTTTAAAACAATGCATGTCAACTTTTGTAAGGAGAATGAATTTTTCACTCTTTCTTATTATGAAAGTATACCTTTGCCCCCTGAATGAAAATACCCCCTTTACTTCAAGCGCTAAGAAAACGGAAGTAATTTAAACTAAAACTTAAAACTAAAAATATAAAATTTAAATAAACAAAGAATGTTGCACACGCTCCAAAGGGTAGGGACAATAAAAGTGCGGAAATGAGACAATGCAGCGGCACTTGGGCGAAATTTGCCGCAGGGGTTAAAATTAACAAGACAATTTACACTCGACACTCCTTTATATTCCTACCCCCTCCCTATCCCTTCTCACACCCCTGGCCTCTATTGTACCGAGGCATTCATTTGTCTTGCTGTATTTTGTTTGTTAATACGTCATAAGATACCTTCCCGTGTTTTATGCGCCCCGGATATTTTTTTTAACAACTCTTACCCCTTATTTGCTCTGACCCCGTGTTTCTTTTACGTACTTAGCGTTCTTTGGGTGAATTGTTTGGACAAAATTATTGTTTAAATCATATTCATGTGCGTTGTACTTTAGTGCACTTTAAACGTGTGCATAGAGCACTGGGTTGGTACACCGAGTGCAGTAGTGCATTATGTATCTTGATCGTTTATGAAATGAAGACAAAATGGTGTACTATAAATACGCTTTTGTGACAGTGCGGGGTATAAAATATAAACTAATAATTACCAATATAAGTACACAATCATTAGGAAAATATGCTTAAAAACTTTTATGAGAAGTCGCTTAGATAACCCATAGTCTCATTAATATGTACTTTTTAAGGCCACTAAGTATTGTTTATTTAAAACAATATAATATATCTATTTGAATTTTTAAAATTATGTATTAGGCACAGAGCACTTGCAATTGGTGACTATAATATAACTCAGCTGAGTGCACATTCAGATTAAGTACCTATACTTCTTGCTCCAGTTATGAGGCTAGCAAAATGAATGGCACAGCGCTACAAAAGATACTAGTCCTTTACAATAGAAGATGAGAGCCTAATGGACCATCATTCAATTGATTTGATGAAAATAGCGATGTTACGTATTATCAGTATTATTATAACCTAAGGACGCAATTGGGACTTATGTCACTCCATTATATGCGGTAATCGAATGCGCCGTACTAGATAACTATTATTATATGGGACAGCAAAGTACAAAATGCACTATGTCCAATAATGAAAGCCGGTTAAAGTTAATATAGCTTTATTTTTACATGCTATTAATGGATATCCCGTTTCCCACTTTTGTTAGTCTGTGACTTTCCATTTCAAGTTTCACGTATAAACGCATACAGTATTATTACATAATATTACTACTAATTTCCTTATCCGCACCCAATGGTTCATAGGGCACTGCATAGGTACACCAAGTGCAGTGTATCTTGATCATTTTATTACATGAATGGAGGATGATCAGTCTTACGCTTCAGTACCAGTCCAAGGTATCACACATGAAATTTAAGAAAATCACATATAAATAAATATTTCATAATGATCCACGGCTGCCAAGTACGCTATCATTATTCTACAAGGCGGAAACACAAAAATATAATCAGTAGATACTATGATTTTTTTAAGGTTTACCTTATAATAAAATACTGAGGTTTTTAGGCTTACGTTATAGTTATAAAAGCTGCGAAATTTAAAAAGCACATTCCATTTTCAGATAATAACGGTACGAATATTAAAGATTGCATTATTGTTTTTATGCAAAAACCTTCATTTCAAAAATTTTATTCACAAATTAATTTTAATGTTTTTTGTCAATACTAGATATATTTGTTCCGAATACATATTCGGTTATTTTAAAATAACGGGATGAGTTTTACGTAGTACATGATTTTTTATTTATTTCCCCACAGAGTAAACTGTTATGACCGGGGCGGGAGGAGGGGAAATATATCGTTTCATCCCTTTCGTACGTGTCGTATCGAGAGAAAAGCGCGCGCGTATTGCGAGGCGGGCTTACATTCGACAGTCTACTTGACCAAGTGGTCACATTAGGAAAATGTTGGAAATTTTCAGAAATCTTCGAATATGTAAGTCAAATTAGGAAAATGTTGGACATTGTCAGAAATCCTTGAGTATGACAGACAAATTAAGAAAAAATGTTGGACATAAAAGCAATTTAAATATTCAAGTCCTTCTTAATAAATTACTTTAATTCTATGTAATTTTTATTTTTGTAATAATTTTTATGTAATAATTATTTGTCTTTATTTTAATTTTATTCTATTTATATTATTACTTTGATTCTATGAAAAATATTTCAGTTTTTTTCTCAGCGTATTATTTCCTTTGGGCTCTTCTGTTTTTAATTTTATTTTGTTTTATTTTAATTATATTTCAAATTTATATAAGTACTGTAAACTACTGTATAAAAATATTATGTATTTGTAAATGCCCAACGGGCGTAGATAAATAAATAATAATAAATAAATAAATATTTATTTAATAAGTAATACGTATAGACGTCATTTTCAACATCAACAATTTAACAAAATAAGTAAAACTGATACTACCCCTTATCCGTACCCGATGGTGCATAGGGCACTGCGTTGGAACACAAAGTGCAGTGAATCTTGATCATTTGTTACACGAAGGCAAGATGATCAGATTTACACTTCAACGCCAGTCTAAGTAAAACAGGTAAAGACTACTATACTAAGCAAGAATCCGTTTTTAGTAGTTGCAACTTGTACAAGCTTTACGTTTTTTTTTTGTCAATAATTATTTTTAAATCGTACAACTACAATCTACCGAGGTTTGAAGATGTCGTTAAATGCGAGGAATTGTTTATTTATTTAAGGATGATTTATAAAGCGCTATTTTCGCGAGAAATCGCCTCAAGAGCGCTGTACAATGAAGAGGCTAGACCACAACACGTTTTGCAACTACCAAGCGCATGAACGGTTGAGGTTCTATTCTAGTCTCCTACAGTTAGGGACTTACATAATAAAAGGAAATATTTTGAAGTTATTAATTTACATAGATTAATATTGAAACTAGTAAATTATATAGGTAATATTACAAAGGTATAGGTGATAGTTACAAGTTGAAAGCAGAATTAAAAGTTGAAATTAGTTTTAAAAAGGCACTTGGACTTGAAGTTTAACTGTGTGGGAGACTAGACCACCATCTTGCAGCTACAAAGCGCATGGATGGTTTGGAATCTAGCCCTCTTAGTAAGATCTAACTTGATTTTAGTACCCTAAGTAGTACTAAGCAAAAATTAACTTTCCGGAAGGCTGGAAGAATTCTATGTATCCAAAAACCAAAATGTTTAAATGATCATTAATACGTGAATGAGGTGTGTTGATGACTTATTATTAAGAATGTTAATACCAACGTCTTCATTAAAATGCTAAAAAATAATTACTTGTTTAAGCGATCAGAATGTAAGGAGGATAGTAAAATAATTATAAATAATCCAGTTTTTCATCACCATCGCGCACAAACTAAGATGAGTATCTTTCATAAATAACAGCCGTAATATAAAGTATCGTTCAATTTTAATATTTCGATCAAGTTGCACGTACTTTAAACCTCTCTCGCGTACAAAAATGTAAGCATATAAAATAAAATGCGCTCGCGAAAAAAGTTGATTAGAATTGAAATAAATTATCATCAAGCCTCTGCGCGGGTGTTAGTGGACAGGGGTGTGTCTGTATTGGTGGCAGGATTATTCTGGATCGTATGGGAGTATACACATATCATACACCGTGTAACAAAACTCGATGTACAAGCGGGAAACCAGTGAATCTATATCATATTTGGAGTCAATTTTCTTGAATATTTTTTTTTATTTGACGCATAGTTTTCGATAAAATTGATTAAGAAGTTAATTTTTTTTACGATTTTTTTTTGCAAATTGTTATCAAATATAATTTATTTAGCAAATTAATTCTATTCATAAATATAAACCGCATTTTAATTAAAATTCATGCAATTTTACTTAATCTGCGGTAGGTACCAATAAAAGCTTTTTTGAGAAGAAAAAAAATATTTTTTCATCCTGGATTTTAAAATTCATATTACACATTCGACTACAAATATGATGTAGATTCATCAGTTTAAGGGATGTACTACGAGTTTTGTTACAGCATGTATGAGTAATAAGTATATGTACGTACTATATATCTCTGGTGTAAGTGTGCTGCGGTCAGTGTGTTGGCGAGTTGCTACTGTATAAGGGTTATAATATTAACTTCGCGTAATTAAACTGTGGGTCGTACAAAAACGCCTTATCTTCGCTATGGAATTCACATTATCCAATCATGGCTGAAAATGTAGGGATTGAAATACTCGGTTTGGATTAAACAAGTTTTTATAATTCCTTTAAAATACTCGTATTTACGGGGATAAAAATGGGATGCGGTTATTCAAAACACTAACAGGTCGTAAGCCCTGTAAACGCCTAGGTATCCAAGCTCTCTTCTCGTCTCTGTTGAGATGTCAAATTGTCACTTAAAAGAATTGAATTTATTTCTGGATGGGTCAACATGCATTATCGATGACGTTGTATATGTGCAATGAAGACCACAACGGCCAACTCAAATATCTTTTAACGAATTTATCTGATTATCTTGATCTCTACTACACCCACTCATGGTGTATAGGGCACTGCATTGGTATACCAAATAAAGTGTGTCGCGACCTTTAAATTTTGTCGCTTAAGTGCCAGTCCAAGGTAACACAAAAAAAATTAACGAAAAAAAACAAATTCAAATACACATTTCTTGTTGACCCCACCACGTGGGATGAAGGAAAGTAAAATGTATCACTTTTGTTTTTTTCCGTAACTATCTATTGGTTATTTTTGTTAATGGCGGTTAAATTTGATATTATTAGTGTCACACAAATAATCTAACTTCAGTTAAAATGAAGGGATTATTTTGTAATTATTTGTGATTATGGTACAGCAAAATGAAGTACAAATCTCAATTGAGAATCTTTCTCCCTAAATTCAGCTACGTATATTTGCACGTGTGTGAGAGGATGCCACCACACATAAATTTAAAAGTGTATTATGTAAATATATACTCAAATGAGCTTTTTTCAGTAAAGATTTTTCCACAGTAATTTCCAAACCGTAACAAATTATGGCCGCCTCGGTAAATTTCTGTTTTCGATACAGACGAAATAAAAACACAATTCGAAATAAATTGGGTTGTGTCGATATACAGAATACTAAAAAGAATTTTATAAAATACATACAGTATGGACGCAGCACCTATGTTTGTTTTAATTTATACTGCTGGCATATTTTTCCATTAAACAGTACCTAGCTTCTGATTATCATAAATTTTATTTATTGTTTGTAGCTTGATTTTTTTGCCTCAAATATAGTTGAAATTTAAAAAAATACTGGACCTTTTCAGTTTTCGTTTTGTATAAATTTCATATACTACGTTATAATATGTATTATATTTCATTTGGATATAATAATGACTTGGACTGGCCCACACCATCATTTAACGTGATCAAGATACAACTACACTGTAGGTACTAGGTGTATCAATGTAGTACCCTATACAAACACCGTTATAAGGTAGTAGAGATAAAAGAAACGACGATGATGATGATGATTTAAAAAACTTTCGGTTGTCTGTAAAGTCGGTTTACGGACGATAATTTTACGTGATAACGTCATAAGAAAACATTGATGAAAAATAGCATACTTTTATAAATTGAATTGAATTATTATTACTGAATTATCATTATTTTGTATTATACAAAGCAGGAGTTAATTGAAAATTATTTTTTTTTCCATAAATTATCATTTTTTTGCACTCGTTAATTCAAATATTTGTTGACTTAAATTATACAATTTAATTACAAGTAAAACTTTGTAGCTTGTGTGCTGCTGCTGTCTCCCTTCTACTCGGACGCATCGGCCGATGGGGTGGAAGAAAGATAGATGCGTCACAAACCGAACGCTTAGGCCGATCGTGCCTCTCTATCGCTTGTTCCACGCTCTCGCTTGCACACTCGGCTCAGGCGGAACGTGACAATGAGTCATGCTTTTTCGTGTGTGCAACCGGCGTTCATCGATTTATTTTGACGTTATCACGTCAAAAAAACTAAATAATAGAAACATATCATTTATAACACAATATAACAAAATAGTATTTTGACATGGAACTCAATTTAGAATTAAGATATTAATTCGTTTTTATTTTCAATAAAAAGTGAATAATTATCAAGCTATTCAAAACGTAAGATCATTAATTCAACGTCCAGGTAATTGACTACCATATTTTCTAACCTCAATTTAATTTGATTATATTTTTCAAAAGACGCATTAATCACGTGACCAAAGACCACGTCACAATTTTAATTCGTTATGATATAAAGTTATTTCCTACAGGCTTTAAAAACTTTATTTTTAGTGTTATTATCTCGGAGGAAAAAAGGATTTCTAAAATTAATTATTTTGATGAGAAATGTAATAAATTACACGACAGTATCAATATTCATGAAGAATTTCATAATATTTTATGTACTAGTAAGTAGGTACTTGAGGCTACTTGACGTATAGGGTGTAACACAAGTTGAGTAAATTAATTGTTGAGAAAAATTATGAATGCTATTCTTAGGAAATAAAAAATATTAATATGCTAATCTCTTATAACTATTGTATAATTTTCCGAATAATATAATAAAGCGATTAATTGAAAATCACGCGGTAAAATAGGTACCAATAAGTGATATCAATACATTATTATGATGTGATTGTGTTAAAATATAATAACAAATATGGCATTCAAAATGAATTTTACGCTTACGAAACTCTGTAAGAAATTTGTCATGTATGTTTATCAGATGATGGGCGGAATGGTGAATGTCGATATACATTGAGTAGCCAATGACAGGTCATAAACCCTGTAAACGCCTAGATAATCCACATTCGTTTCCAGAGATTATCTGTCTCTGTTGCTATATCGGTTTTTATGATTTCTGTTCAAAAATAATTTAATGCTCCTGATTTCATTTACTTAATAATTAATTTATTTAAAAAAACTATGTTGTTAGAAAAAGCTTTTAAAATCGAAAAAAGCTTATTTGAGGATAAACAATTGATTTTATACACCTTCTAGAGTATATTGAAAAAAACAAAATTTTTGGCTCCTATGAATAGTATGAGGATTGAGCATCCCCAATAACCCCTGAGAATAATGCAGCCGGCCGCGTAACACCCTGCATATCCCATTAACATCTTTCCTCATTTGAATATTCTGCTCCCATTTTCCCTACTGATACTGGTCTCCCTGTTCCCTTTTTATACCCGCGCCAACTTATTATAATTATATTGTCAAACAGTAATATATGTGTTCGGTTCGGCGCCTATTCGAGCTAAAGAAGGATCAGTTCTCCGAACAAAGTTTATTCGTTAGGTATAAAACTGTCTTTATTCAATTAAAAATAATTTTTTTTCATATAACTTCTTATAAAAACCAAATTTGTGGCATTAAATCTCAAAGCAATGTATGAATTTTTTTTTAGGTCTTAATGCTTATTTTACAAGGCATCGCGTCCACTGCTGACAATTCGTCAGGAAAAAGTAGGGAAACTGGCGTTCAATCATTTGCTTTAAGGCTGTTCAAGGCAGTCTCCACTAAGAGAATATTTATGTTAATATAAAATATAGGTGTCAACAATTTTTGTGCAGATTTATGGTCAAATACGATTTATTTTACAGTAGCTTTAGTGCAATGTATCAACTACTGCTTCGTTATGTAATTCTGAAAAACTAAGCTGCTGTTTTACTTGTGTAGATGATGCAGTTGAATTATATTTTGACATTTATTAGACAACCTGTTTCCACAAACGTGTATCCCCAGCACGTTTGTAAGGAAATTGTAAATGACCACGATTTGGGCAGCATGAAATGACTCTGACAACGCTAATCAACAACTGTCACAGATCAAACAATACTCTATATAAAAACGCAAATGTTTCTTTTTATCTTATAAACAGCAGTTTAAGAAAACGTGTTTTTGTATTGAATACTAACGTTTTTGACCGATACTAATTTTTCTACATTTTTAAAATCAAAACAATTTTTTTTTTTACCATCAAACTGAAAAACTGGACATGAGTACATAACACATCTCCAATAGGTAGACGGAATATTTTTACAGCGCCCGGTAGTAACTCGCTACTGTATAAATTATGGTCCTCAAAGCGCAGAGAACGGGTCGTGCATTTACATTAACCTCCAACTATAGGTTTTTTAGCTTAAGTACCTACGCGCTGAAAAAGGTTTAGCGGGAAAAGGTGATGACAAAATGAGAACCAATATTATAGACATGCCGTCATGGGTAGCAAAAATAGGTACAAAAAAAGGATGAAAGTAGACTGAATGCTATTGAAATGCGATCTCTCAGGCGAATGTGTGGTAAGACTATGTATGATAGTTATACAAATGTCGAAATTAGAGCAGAGTGCAAGGATGAGATAAGCATTATCGACCAAATTAATAAAGAGCTTTTACGATGGTTTGGTCATGTGGAGCGAATGAGTGATGAAAGAACGAATAAAATAAGTTTAAATGCAAAAGTGCCTGGATGTAGAAGCCGAGAAAGGCCGAGACAGACATGGCATGACCAAGTACGACAAGTACTTGAAAGTGGACATGTGAAAAGTTGGAATAATCGGCGTATGTGCGTGAGAAGATTTATGAATGTAGAGGAAGCAAATGAAGTCTGTCAGGACAGAGTGGCATGGCGTTCTATCCCTCTCTGCCTACCTCTACGGGGAAATGGCGTGATGGTTAGTTAGTTAGGTACTTCTACTCCTTGAATTGAAGTGAAAAATTTATCTCCTTAATATTGAACCCGGTTGTGGTTAGTGGTAGATTCGAGGACTCCGGATTAGAATATCTAGGATTTAATCCCACTTTGGCTTAAATTGTTTCCTGCTTTCTGTCACAGCTATTTCCGACTATTTAAAAGCAGCCCAAAAACCTAAATATTTGAGTAAATCATAAGAACTCAAACGTTTCATATAAAAAAAATATAAGTATTATGCCCTGTAATGCCTTATAAAATTTTCACTTTAAACAACTTAACAAAAGAAATCACTTGCATAAATAATTTTTATATCCTACAAATATGTTGACACTATCTTAGTAATAAATTTATATAATACTTGTGTGATAAATACTATGTATGTATCTTACAAAAGGCGTTAAGTTTAGTATTCTGTAGCCAGAAAACGGTTGCCGAAAAATCAGAATTGAGAATTAACCTATATTATATTATTATTTAGTTAAAATCAACTAACACAAAAAAAATATATATATTATAGCCTTATACGTTACGTTACTTTGATTATATATTAATATTTGTAATTTTAAATGAATTGTGTCTACTTAACATACAAATTACTTCAGATAGGCATCTTTCTAATGACTGTATTGAATCGAAGCATAGTAAAAAATAATTCCAATTTAACAACTATCTTCGAAATAACGAAAAATACTTTTCCGGTACCAGGCGGGCATAGAAAGGTGTGGGCGTGAAATAATGGGTTTAGTTTTTCGGGATTTTTTCAAGGGGAGATTTATCCCGCGCAAAGTGCATGGCGGGGTCAGAAAAGGCTTCAAAAGCTATGGAAATGTGGCGATTCCATATTAATGTCGCCCCGTGGACTAATGTAACGTAGTCCGGACATTAGCGGAATACATTTTTCAAATTTGTAATATTTTTTATGGCGGTGTCTTACTCGGGACAAGTCAAAACAAATACACAGGTATACACGGATACAGGATGGTCGGAGAAAGGCTTTGCGGTGAAAATGTAGGAGTATATAATTTGAAAACTCTTTTTTACATTTTATTTATTTGTTTCAATGATATATTAAATTGATATTACTCCCTTCCCATCCTTTGCCTTATACGTACACAAAGGCATATAAAGGATCGCATTTATAATTCAATAATGATTTTTTACTGAACTGAATTGAATACTCACTAGGCAAAACCCGTACTGTAAGTGCATATCTTGCAATACCAGTCCAAGGTATCGTAGATAGAGGTCGATAAAATCTTTTATCTCCCTTTCATTGTCGATACTAGATCGATAGACGCTGGTATCTACATGTATATAGATATATAAGTATTGGTGATCCCTGCTCAGGACCTCATGCGGTACCCTAACGTGATTACTATAACACCAAGAGGCGGACAAACGACTAAACTACTAATTATTTATTTATGATTATCATTTGAAGCGCACATTATTCTTACATTCCACATCACACCTTTTAAGTATTTGTTGTTCTTGATCATGCCATGTTTTTCTCGGTCTTTCTTGTCTTCTACATCTCGGCTCACTCGCACAGTAAATTATTTAAGCCGTTCATTCATCATTCATTCGTTCTACATGACCGAACCATCGCTATAGACCTTTCGACTAATTGGCTGGAAAAGACGTATGAATGTGGAGGAAGCAAGGGAAGTGTGCTAGGACGGAGTAGTGTGGCGTTCGATACTCTCTGGTCACCTTTTCGGGGAAGTGACGTGATTTATTTAT
Organism: Micrasema minimum; assembly: GCA_022494985.1. NCBI lineage: Eukaryota > Metazoa > Arthropoda > Insecta > Trichoptera > Brachycentridae > Micrasema > Micrasema minimum. Next base: position 10,187 of record JAGVSP010003044.1, on the reverse strand, counting down.
TTAGGCACGGATATGAGTCCATTTAAACACAATTATTACATGTAAGCATGAAAAAAGTGACAACAAAGCACAGAGACAATAAATTACCATAATACATAATATATAAAGTTAGGACTAAGTTATGGATACCCTCAAGAGAAGATCGAATCTAATGCAGTTAATGTTTAAGTCTTAATATACTTACACCCGAAAAAGTCCTGATCCTGGCTTGAGTTTGCGATGATGGCTTGTTACTTAGTTATTTGAAGCGCAATAATTAACTAAGGTTATAGGAAATACCACCCGTAATGTGATGAGAGAGATTTGATTTCTTAACATTGTCATCACAATCGTTACTTATGGGTTCCTCGGTCGCGTATCCCGTCTCGTATGTAAATGCTGCACCACAATAATTTCGAGAAACCCCATCAACTGCCATCTATGTATGTAAATCAGAAATGAGCACCACATACTACGTACTACGATTCTGACGCATGTACGCGCTTTCGAGACATCGCCATCGCTAACAAGTTTTTTGTTACGGTCAGGGGCGTGCGTGTGTACTAGAAACCTAACAGAAAACGACAAACAATATCGTCTTCACATATAATTCTATATTAATTTACCAAATCTATAAACAATATTCTATTTTGGAAATTTAAAAAAAAAAAATCAATTAAAACACTTTGAATCAATGAGATACCAAAATAATATTAAAATTCCAAAAATTCATACAAAACATTTCGAAAATAGTTCTTATATAAGGGAATCATGTATTTTAATGAATTGCTCAATGAACTAAAAATTATTAATGTCTTTAAGAAATTTAAATTTAAACTAAAAAAACACATTTCTTTCAAACAACTTTAATCACTTTAATTGTTTATTTTGCATATCTAGTAACAAGATTTAATTTTGAATTTACCTTACTATGATAACAACTTATATTTTACCAAGTTGTACTACTTATATTTACTACTTACTATTATACCTTTATACTACCAATATTTTACCTTACTATGATTACTACTTATATTATGTATATTTTAGCGTAACCCACTTGCCAAGCACAAGAGCTTGTTTTTTTTATTGGTGAGGTATAGCGTTATGATTATTTTGTATAATTATTGTGATAATAAGCTTTGTAAATTCGATTATGTATTAAATAAACAAATATTAATAAAAAAAAAATATAAATAAATATTGCAGCTGTGACGCGTATATGGTGGTAATCGGTAAGGTATCTTTGAAATTTTTTCGATCGAGGCGTCACACCTATTGATACATGTAGATGTATGTAGATATTTTGATGATCTGTGCCCAGAACTTGAATCATGATTATTTTGGTACTAATAATAATCAGCTAGCGTGGTAGTAAAAATATATATTTGTCAAAATATGTACTCGTAGGTGTGTAATATAATATATTTTTTTGCAGTTCGGAAATATTTAATTTGTTAGCAACATCTGATAAATTAACATCTGTCAAAAAATATGAAGATGCAAACTGAATATTATTACTTTTTATAAAGAAATATATGTTAATGTTATCGGCAGCCGAAGTTAATTTAGCTATCTTCCCATTGAAATAACTCCATGCGCTAAATTTGTTTTTAAAAAAACACCACGATGTTGATACACATACAAACAGCACAAAATGTAATCATTTTTAAAAACAGTGGATGGAAAAACTTTCAACGTAATGTATTTTTTTGTTTTCACTTAAAACTAGTATTTCACAATGCGTTTAATATATTTATGATGTTTTTTTATGATTAATTATTTGGTTTTATGATTTAATTTTAGAAAAAAAAAGATTTTGTTTTGAAAATGTTCGCGTTTGTAAATTTACAATACCTATCTGAGGAATGTACCCTTTTCATGTCACTACCCGCCCCTGGTTCCTTGTATGTAGTTAGGCAGCTACCGAGCGCTGTGCCTGAGGGAAAATAATAAATTTAAGGGCCCATAAAAAATCAAAATGCCCCCGAACAGGTACTGCCTGCATTAACAAACTTGCAGCCGTTGGTACAATCAATGCCGATGTTATTTATTGTTTTAATAAGTAACAAATTACACCGCATTACAAAACGTATTATCGGCCGATTATTGTGATTCGTTGGTGGAATAATTACACGATACACGATTATGAAAATCGGCTCCGGCGTAATAACCTAGATTAAGCAGGGCTATAAATCACTCCTTGGCTATTCATTATTTTTTTCTCTTTGTAAATAACGTTTGGAAGAATGATGCCCGAGGATCAAGTATCGTGCCCCGAGATATAATTTTTAAAAATTTATCCTGTCTTTCCTTTATTAATATGTTAACTAACTAATATATCTCAAAATAATGAAAGTAAAAATACTTTAATTAAATTTAAAAAACGCCAGAAAGTAGGAATAAAAAAGCTACACCGACATTGTGAAAAACTGGTATTTTTAATGTCACGTTTTCTTTGTTGTTATAACGTTTCATATTATATAAATATAACTGTTATATTGATTTCTTATTTTAATATCAAAACATGAGGTAGGTATCTATCTTTTAACTGCTATCGTACATGCGTTTTGTAGCTGCAAGACGAATTAGAGTCTGGCATCTTTCGGTATTAAATAATTTGATTATCAGATATTATTGATATCTCAACAGAGACAGAGAAGCTCTGGAAACGAATGTGGGTTATCTAGGCGTTTACAGGGCTTATGACCTGTCATTGGCTGGGTTAAGTGGCCACTTAGCCAGCCAATGACAGGTCATAAGCCCTGTAAACGCCTAGATAACCCCACATTCGTTTCCAGAGATCTTCTCTGTCTCTGTTGAGATATCAATAATATCTGATATCAGCCCAGCATGGGTATAATCCAGTAATTTGTCTACAAGTATTTGTATTCATTCAAAATTTTGTTCAAAAATTTGATTATCATTAACATATCGACGCGACCTTAAATATAAATGGGAACTATTGTTGGAGAGCTGAGATTTCAACCGTTCATACGCTTTGTAGCTGCAATACGAATTGAGATCCCGTACTTTACTTACTAGTAAAATCATTTTACCGTTGTTTAAATATTCGCTAGATTTTTTCATTTTTAAATCTAATGGGTCTGGAATTAATTAAGTAATACCAAATGTTCCAGCGCCCTTGAGGCGATTTTTCATAAAAATGGCGCTTTTGAAATTATCCAATTTTAATTATTATTATTACCTACATATGCAAAGGGTTATTGATACATTTAGGTAAATCATTCAATCAACTCCCTTAAACTTATAAATATGAACAATTTACACTGTATCCGAATAATCAACTTATGAAAAATTATCCAAGTAGGGCGTTAGGTCCGCATGTTAGTAGGGTTTTTAGAGAATAATGCCCCACTTTATATGAGACAAGTTATATTGTTCTAGAAAACTACACAGTTTCTTGTCAGAAAAACTGTGCAGTCTGTCAAACTTCTGTCAAAAGACAACGCTAAAAATGTTAGTATTTTTGAAACGCGATTGTAAGTTATTATCGTATGTTTTGCTCTTAGGAAATGGTATATTTTAGCTAATTATGTATATATGTTATTGTTTTTTTATCGTATTTAAAAGCATACTGCAATAAACCAATGTCTATTTTAAACGTTGACATAAAAAACATTGGACTGTCATGTCAGCTTCTTAAATCTGACACTAGACACACAAGTTTTCATGCAGTTTTACCTTTATACGGGGACGTTTCAGACTGCACAGAAAACTGTGTAGTAGTAAACTGCGCCATATAAGGATCGCTTAAGTCATTCTCTACAATACTTTCAAATATATCTAGATATAATGAAAACCCTACCCTTTCCCTACGCGAACAAAAAATGCTTTCATTGCCCCTACCACTGCCTCCAACGCCATCTCTAAGCTTTTTTAACTGCCTTCTGACCTGGCAGACAGGCTAATGAAATGAATTATCTTATTTTTCCATTATAATTGCCTTCATAACTTGTATTAATTAAATTTATTTCCTTTAAGCAATGTTGGTGAAAACGTCCAGAGTGACGTCACTAACAAATCATACCACAGAAATTAGCTTTTTCTTTCGCAAGATTCATTGTCTTGTATGCAAATACACATTCAATCTTGTGTGACTCATTCCGGCGTCATTAGTGGTAGAAAACCGGTACATGTAGGGAGTTGGACTGTGACAATATTTATTGTCCCCGGTTTAACCCTTTCATTGCCGATGTGATAAAAATGTTTTTACCAATATGTCAGGCTAGTGTTGTAATGGTCCTAGTCCAAATTAACAAGTAAAAAAACAAACTTTAAAGGTCAACTTTATTAAAATTGAAACAAAGAACAATACCTCTGCATTTTTATGTGCTTTATTTTCCATATGCATAATTATAGAGCCTATTTTTTTATTGTAAATATTTAATAATTTTGTAATAAATATCATTTTCACCTGTATACTCGTATTTGTAACTGGAACTTTCACACCTGTGAATGTTCTGTGTATGTACAGAAAAATAAATAAATAAATATCAGTTTGTTAATAAAACAGTTGAAAAATTAAAATTCGTTAGAAATAATGATGATTGAAAATACCACCTGCGTGCACTTACATGCTTACATTAAACTGTATAAACTCTATCTATAAAAATGTTATAAATGCAAGCGTTCACCTAAAAACACAATTGAAAAAACAGTATAATAAAATCGTTTGTAACATTTTGAGTTCTTTACAATCTTCACACACAAGTCAAATGACTTAAAAAGAGAAAATTAACTAGATTTTTTTTTTCACTTTACATATTAAATAAACAACTATGTTAAAAACAGTCAAGTCTCTCAGGGTGGAATATAAAATGAAAACTTTTCAATTAGAGAAATAAAGTATTGAAAAAAAAAGTTTTTTTTTGTCCCTTTAAAAGGATTCTGGCATCGAAAGGGTTATTAATACTTGCGCCAATGATTGCTGTAATGATACGCCGATACTAAAAATGGAGCACTGCTCAGCAGATGTGGCAGACCATTTTCAACCTAACTGTTTATTTACGCGATACATGTATAATTCATTATTCAATAACAACACACACCTACTCTATAAGGAAATATAATAACAATTTGTATCTAAATTGGAAATTTATATTCAATTATTATGTTATCAATTTTAGTAATTTTTAGACTCCATTAATAAAACTCACGCCTGTTAAGACAATCTTGAGAAGACGGTTGTGAATGAAATTATAAATAACAGTATTAATACATTTTTTCATTACTGTTGGTTAGAGCAAGCCTCTATGGTTCCAGGTAAGGACTAAAAGCTCTTAAGTATTTTGTTGCTTTTTAATCACGACATGCCTATTTTTTTACATAAACAACCCTGTCATTAAATCACAAAGCTTAAGTTAGAAATAGTTTATGAAAATGTTCTTATTAATAGAGCAATACAATACACAGATGCACTTATGTCAAAAGATATAATTTTATAAAACTCATACGAATATTCACCTATTTACCTACTCAGAATCTAAGCAATAATTTGTAAGTAGGAAGTGAACTGCACCTCATATACTCATCACCTCACATAGCTGAAGAGGGCTGCGGAGGACAGAGCACAGTGGAAATTACGATGCAGAGCCTTGCTGCAGACCAATCCCCAGGATTGAGATAATCGGAGAAGAATGAAGTATATTCATTAAAAAATTATGAAGGTTATGAAATTAAACAACTTTTGTATAAAATAAAAATATAATTATAGTTTTTAAAGCACCTAATAAAATTTATTACGGAAATTAACCCAACATGATTATTATTACAATAAGTTTATGTCCTAACAGGAAATTTGGTATTTCTAATAATAATAAAAGAAGAGATTATCGATATACGAACATCTTAGGATTGATGGTCTAGGATTCATTCCCCAGGGGTTTTAGGATATTTCTTCCAATTTAATTACAGGTAAGAAGGTACCCAGCGAATTATACCTGGCGCGAAAAGGGGATGCGAATTCTCCACTGCAAACGTAATACAAAAAAAGTTAAAAAGCTTTAAATCTTCATTATTTCAACATCCTCAATATTTGACCTCTAAATGACGGGGAAAAATTTACTACATAATATAACATGACTTCTAGTATGTATGTATAACACTTTTCAAGAAATAAATCAAATTTAAAATTACTCTGAAATTGAAATGTAAATTTAAAAAAAGCTTTTGGTATAAATTGTACTACAAGATTCTCTTCTCTCTCTCTCTCTTTCACCACGTTTGCTTTTATGTGGAGCAGAACATCACTAGATCCTTTCAGGAGATCCTGTTACCAGCCAGCTCTCTCGCTTCCTCCCACGTCAGGCCCGCTTCTATCAGGTCCTGCAGGCGTAAAGAAGAGGCAGCTAGGGTTGAGGCTCTCCCGAAGCATCCGGAGTACATGCCCAAGCCAGGTCCATCGCACGACTCCAGTTATTGGAGGTCGTTGTGTCCGTTCCCGAACTCCAACGTAGGTTACAATATTCATTCTGTGTATTTTGTCTAGACTTTATAATTCATTAGTCATATAACAAAAGGGTCGCTCGCAGTTAAAATGTTTTTAATGCCTACTTACTACGACCGATCAACGTCTCATTTCTTCGATTGATCTCTTAGCAAATAAAATGTGAACGTTAATGGGACGAATGCACGGAACGGTCTTAATTAATGACCCACACTGCATTAGATACAATTATTATTAATTCGAAATCAAGCTAGATACATTACCTATAATTCTTATATCTTATAAGCCGTTCAGATAAAGTCGCTAAGTTGTCGCCCGTAGTCCTAAAATAAACTGCTTTGTACAATAAATACTAGTTATTAGACAGTGCAGAAAGCTTTCCATATTGGTTTGTGGCAATAACTGGATTCTTTGCAAAGATAAATTATCTTAATGATTTATAATTTTATCATTACTGTAATTTCTTTTTGATTACAAAACCATAACGAGAATGTATTATGTATTATTACTGTACAAATCAAATGTAATGTTGATTGATTTGGGAAAAAAGCTCAAAAACCTTTCATGCGATCTGCCAAATTTGCCAAAATTTTTTAATGCAAATTATCAAAGTTAAATATATTGACTTTATGAATTACTAATTAAAACACTTCAATGAAAGTAAAAAATAAACATATGGATGGTATATGGATTTGTATATAGTGACATCTTACATTAAACAAATGGTTTTGCTTTATAATTTTGAATGATTATTCTACATTCGCCCTCTATGTGGATTCATATTATTGATTCTACAAGCCTGCAAAGTAAGTAATCGGCTCACTCACTTGTCAAAAATCGGAATCAGATTTTTGGCTTCAAAGTATAGTAGAATCTCTCAATGTCTATGCATTCCACAAGACATAAAATATCAACATTTTTGGAGAACCAAATTCGTCGAATAAGTAAGGTAAGAGATAAATGATTTGACAGAGATTTGACAGTTCGGCGAGAAATGAGCGTCTAGTGACGTTTGGGTTTACGACCGGAATTGCAGCGCTGGAACACATTCGTGGTACATAGATGATCCAGCCAGCCAAATCGCCTTTGCCAGAAACCAACGGTATTACCTTTAATTATATTATATTATAATGCATCTACATAATATTAGGGTTAGTTGGAAGATATTGATCAAAAGCAATAAGCCCGCCCGCCCTTGTACCCTTGTCATGTAATTGTACATGAAGTTTTAAATAAATAAATATAACAAGAGTTGTTTTTTTTCTATCGTATATTACATATTATGAATTATTTAATGCCTCATCAGAAATTCACGCATTTCACAGTACGAAAATATGATATAATAGTTTTTCATTTAACTAACCGCCTACTTATAGAAAATTAGTGTTTCGATATCATTTATAATATTAACTTCCAGCAAATGTAGGTTCCTACCATGAAGTCCATAATACTTACGTACAAACAATCCACTTTTAGAAAAACTTGGCTAGACTTTAGCACAATGACTGTTGAAGAGTTATGGTAGTTCGTATATGGGACTTACAATTTTCCTAATATAGCAAAACATACTCTTAATAAATTAAAATATATATTATTTACCAAGAAGCTTAAGATAAATTGGTTATTGATTGAGAAAGTGGCTTTAATGTATTACAATGTCTTATTTCAACATTCAACATATACGTTTATGTAATGTACATATTATTCAGGTTTGACAATTCAATACAATGGTATAGATTTATATAAATTCGCTTCGTATGTATAGTATAAACTTTAAACATGTATATTGTGTATAATAACACACTTCTCTGTTCTGTTTATTGTTATTTTTTATATTTTTCGACCTAATAATAATAATGGTACTAGTCCAACAACAAAAATAAATTCAATGGGTTACGGGACAACCTTTTTAAAAATAAAATTGAGATTGTGTTTCATATTTTAGGTAGGGAAAATTTCTTTTGGATTTTTGTTTTGTTTAATTTTGAAAATATCGTAATCGCGCTAAAACACGTCATTATATGGTAGGATGCGTCTATTAATTTCAAACTAAGTTTTGATGTAAATAGCGCCTAAAATAGAAATTAAGTACATAGCCACTTCTCTGGTTCTATATTATACATGGTGAAACAAAACTCGTAGTACAACCCGAAAACTGGTGAACGTTGAATGTGTAACGTGACTTTTGAAGCTATTTTTCTTCTCACAAAAGCTTTCATCAGTATCTACAGCAGATTAAGTAAAATTGCACAAATTCATTTAAAAATAATGTTTTTGATTTTTTGTTTTATTTATGGATAGTATTAATTTGACTTGATACTTAACAACAATTTGCAAATCTTCCAGAAAAAAAAATCAAACACATACTCAATTTTCTCAAAAACTATGCGTCAAATAAAAAAAAAAAATCTACAAAATCCACTCCAAATATTATGTAGATTGTAGATTCACTGGTTTCCCGTTTGTACATTGAGTTTTGTAACATCATGTATATTAAGTACGACTCTTTTTGTGCGCTTAGGAGACAGGTCTTTTTAAAGCATCCATTTGCGTTAATTTTATAAGCTTCGATTTAAAATATTTTTTTTAGAGGAATCTTTCGAATTTTATTTTTTTAGTCCCTTCACTACATTCCCTTCTCCGCACCCAATGGTGCACAGAGCACTACATTGGTACTTCAAGTGCAGTGTATCTTGCAAGTTGACCCCCTACGAGAATCGAACCCGCGACCTCATGCACGGTAGTCAAATGCACCACTACTATCCTACGAGGCGGACAATTTACAAATAGATTTACAACTAAATACAACAACAAGCGTGTGAATTATTTTATGCCAGTAACTGGATTTTATTACGAACATGATCATTTTATAGTGTGTTTGTAATTCCATCTGTGTCATTTTCTGCAATGGAATAAATGCATCCATAGCAGCAGTTTATTCAAATGTAATGTTTGATACAGCTTAGTGATAATTACATTGCTGTTGGTAGAAACAATGACAGTTCTGACTCATACCTAAGGTAATGTATCGTGCATGGATAATGGATATGAATGTTCATAGGTACCTAAATTATTAACTTGGCTTTAGAAATCAGTTTGAAATGCTTAGGTAAGTCTCAGATCAAAGAAAAAAAAAATCTATTGTGGCAATTTTATTTAATTTGATTTATTTTATCCACTTCAGCAGGCCAGGAAGATCAAAAACAGAGGAAAACTGGAGAAAAAAACTCCCATCATCATCATCATACCATATCCGCTGCCTATGTGAAGCATATGGATTCCACAAACTGCCTCAAAGCCAAGCGATCGGCCGTCAGTTCCCGCGCATCCTGCCAGGTCAGATCCTCGTCCCGCAGCTCTGACGCAAACTGCCGACGGATTGTCAAAAGCGGACGTCCAGGACGCTGGGAATCTGATGATAAAAAACGCCCAGCCTTGAAAAATCGTTGTTGTTCTCACCGGGAATAGAACCGTTTTTCAATGATATTTATGATGTATAGGATTAAGATTGAATGTGTTAATTTTGTATCGTCTTTCTTATTTGTGTTTGATTGTGCAATATGTACTTAAAAATGTATATAATACCGGTCCCAAAATGAGTTTTTATAACTCCTGGGAATAGAAAACATGTGTGTTTTATTAAAAATTAATTAATCATGTATTAAAAAAAAAAAAACCTCTATATCGTGATTCTAGTGTCATAGTATGGCATTTTAGTATTATTGTTAAATAATTATTG
>JAGVSP010003043.1:0-52125 GCA_022494985.1 Micrasema minimum | reverse complement strand
GCGTCGCCGGGTCCAGCTTGTAATTTCTGAGAAAAAAATCTTAATAAATTTTTTCAAAAAACTCAATTCTAATTTCTTAAAAAAAATATTAAAATATGAATAAAAATTCACGCGTGTAATACCGTCAATTTTTGAACTGGCTCACACCACGTGACCTGCACCAATAAGCGCGAAGTTCAGATATGAAATTCGAATTTTGAATGTCCGTACAAGGCGTACCAGAGCGGACCCCCACTCCTCCCCGCCCACCCACCCACCCCGACCGCCGCTAGCACTTCAAACAGAAGCCAGTATTTACACTCGTCGCTTTTTATGAATACTTTTTTAAAATTAATTATTGGAAATGCCCGGATCAAAAAACTTTATAAGGATTTTTTTCTCAGAATACCATGAACAATCACCCTCTGGAGTTTCGCGGTCTCATCGTGGGACACGGTGTATGTATCTTTTTTTAATACATTCAATATACTTGGTGAATTTATCTTTTAACTACTGTTTTTTTTTTTAAATTTAAATATGAAGGTATATTCCAAATCTGATTACAATATTACGATTACTGCGCTTTTCCAAAACATTATTTGTTTGCTTGAGTTTTTTCGAGATACCTACGGCAGGATAAGGCCCTACACGGCAGCATAGCATAGCCACAACAGCTATAAAAAATGAAAACATGTATAAAAAAATTCTTTAATTTTTAAAACATTATTTTCTTATGGTTATTATTTTTTATAATTAAAATGTATTTTTTCATTTAATATAATCATACAATGCATATACATTATACTCCCAGGAGTTATTAGAACTCATTCCGGGACTGAGGAAAATATAACAATTTTATAAAGTACATGATATAAAGAGTTACAAGAGACATCGTATTTTTGGCTAATCTTAGACTAGTTCATACAAATATTTATACATACTTACTTTAAAAATTCTAACTGAAAAGAAAAAGATCAACCTTTTAAGCGACTTAATTGCATTCTGAATTTCTTTCATTAGTATGTATAAAAAAAATGTGAAAATGAATATAATCTTTCTTATACCACAAAACACGAAAAACAGTATGTGGAGCAATTACTTAAAGGGGTTACAACTTGACATATATATAATCTATATTCACGATTTTTTTGCCAAAATCCTGACAGTTAATATCACTCTGCACCAAACTATCTCCAAAACTATACCAGTTGTACGATCACAGATCACTATTGACGCGGTAATAAGCGACGTGATAACGATTTCTTACCAGTTTAACGTTTTCGCGATCACAATGGAACACGCGTTAAAAGTTATCGATCGGATTATTAAACGAGCGCATCAAGTCGCGAGCCATTTCCCGAGATATATCTTCTTCGCATATATCTTCTATCAATCTTTCTCGAGTGCCGTATTGCATTTAGCCGGCGTTCAGCAAGCAAATATTGAGAAAAGCAGTCGACATAATAAACAATCCGACACGCGCGTTGACTTTCGTGATTTGACGTTTGACGTTTAGCCGCGATATCTATGGTGCTCGGCCACGCGAACGTGGTATGTACGTATGTTCATTGTGATCGGTCAAATGGTTAGCGTTAGCACGTGGTTAGCACGTTTTTAACTACGTCGATAGTTATCTGTGATTGAGCTCCTGATTGAAGTACGTGAGTAAGACCAAAAAAAAATGATTTTTTTGTGATAATTTATTTCAATGTAAAAATCACAAAAAGTGTACAACTCGACTTAAATCACTCATCACAGGAGGCACAGATATTAATGGTTTCAATCTAAAATAACAGAGGTCTTCCACAAGTTTATTTTTAAAGAAGCTTTTAGATATACCTACAGTTTTTTTCCAGACTTACAACATGGCCTACCCAGCGAAGTCTTATATTTATCTTTCTCCACTATTTTATGTGTATTATATAACAGTAATTAATTTATTCTGAATGCCTCATAATATTATAGCAAGAATAAACATAACTCGACGTTTGCATTTTCGTTGATGTCTGATCTTTTTATTCCTTCTACTTCTAAGCAACTTGCGATCTTGCGAAGTCCAAGATGTTGTTAGATGGGGAAGAGAAAGAAGAAGAAACTGGCATGCACACTTTCCTGAATACATTTTATGCCCTTGAAGTATATTGACCCAATTTTTTCTAGAATTTTCAAATTAAAAACATGATTATTTTTTACTTGATAAACGAAATATTTTGCTAACTTAACGGAAGCGTGGATTTATATTATAAATTGTAAGTACTCCATAATAAATAGTATTTACTCTGCACCGTGCAATGGTATTAATGTTACACACGCCCGCGCCGTGTGCAAATCTTATCTGATAAGCTTGTTAGGTAGATCAATACATTATTTTATTACAAAATTCCCAAGTATTGAATTATCTACAATCTGAGTGTTATATTTTCCAAGAATAATTAATGCTATCGCTAGAATAAATAAATTAAAAGATTAACACTCCTAATAATAACACTCCTTTAATGCATGGAGATAATAAATTACTAGACACGTAAACGTTTGTAAAATTCGACTGAATTAGAATAAAATATTAGTTTAGACTTCTTGTATCTCAATATTTCATGTGTGATACCTTGGACTGGTACTGAAGCGTATGACTGATCATCCTACCTTCATGTAATAAAATGATCAAGACACACTGCACTTGGTGTACCGATGCAGTGTCCTATGCACCATTGGGTGCGGATAACGGAAATTATTAGTAGTAGTATCTCAGTAAAATTGAAAGACAAAATCTCTCTTTTTACAAAAACTTCTAAGTTTCTAGCTCAACTGTAGTGCAACTTAAAATCAGCAATGGAATTAAAAATTGCTTGTTGGCCGAGAATATTGAAGTTTTTTTAGTTTTGTATGAGGAATTTTCCCTTTCCAGAATGAAACAAGCTGATCTGTCACCTTCTAAAGCGTAACACTCATTTGGGTGAATTCAGGGGAGCTGAAATAAGTTACGACAGCGTTATTAACATCATTTGATACAGGATAGGGTGGGAAAAAGAGAAAAAAATGTACATCTTCCATCGGTTTTAAGGTTTATTTTTAAATATTGACTGGGCCATAGCTTGTAGATTCATTTTATAATTTGACAAAGATTATACAACGACATGTCTATATCAGTCTACAAAGAAAGATATGATTTAGCAAATTTATAGCGTTAATCTGTAAATCCAAAAACTATTGAAAAGTTTTATAACTAGTCTTTTCCAACAATACTAATATATTAAAACCACTCACTTTGTAAATCATTGTAAATTTAAATTTAATAGACTCTGAGGATGAAAAGGTATTGACGAAACATGTCATGTTTGATAAAGTGAATCATAAATTACAAAGTTATTTTGTAATTTAAATTTATTGTTATTGACTAGAGAAATTCTTTAATGTAAGAAATAATTGTGCAGGTAGAAAACCAATTTAAAATTTGCTTTTGTTAAATGCATCTTTATTTCAGTATACTGTACTTTTTTTTTTTTACATATTTATTATCATTCAATATATTTTGGTAACCTATATTTTTATACTATTTACTTTTATTTATTTACTTTAATTTAACCATGTTAAAATATAACTATTATACATGTTGACTAAGAACTAGTGTGAATAAAAAAGCTTTTAAAACATAAATATTTTATCTAAGAATATCCATAACTCATAAAAACTATTTTTATTTATTTTAGTCCTTTTACATCAAGATGTATACAGTAGGTATGGTACCTGTGAAGTCTATGGTTTCAGTTAAACCGGCTAAATTAAAGCCATAGATTTCACTGGCAGCAAAACAATGGTTTGACTACCTTTGTCTTTGTACTAAAATAAATTTTAAAAAGATTGTCTGCTAACTTTTAGATTACGCAGAGAATATCATGGTCAATGTTTAAATTGAGGAACGGAGTTTACATCCCCACTGTACAAGTTAACTTGCACGGCATCGAACCATCCATTTTCATTTGAAAATGACAAAAACTATTGTGTCCTTAATGCTAAATCATATTAATTAGTCACATAGTGCTTTATCTTATATCTTTAACGGCTAAAAATACTTATAAAATATTTACGAGATAGAGCTTTGTGTCACTAATAAATATGATTTGGAAATAACTAACATGCATTTTTGTAAATAGGCCCCTGTAATACTTACCCACGTACGGGCCAAGCTATACATAATATAAATTAAATAATAACATAATATACATTAAATTATAGCATAATATAAATTAAATAATAACATAATATACATTAAATTATAGCATAATATAAATTAAATTATAACATAATATAAATTAAATTATAACAAAATATAAATAAAATTGCATAAATTTTATTAATTTCAAAAGAAATGTATAGATGCTGTTCAGCAATAAATAGTATCTTGTATAGGACGTGGTAAACGTAATAACATTTTATTACATTTTTCAATTTTTTTGTTTCATAAATACTTTAATAAATTTTAATACAATCTTGTGTTACTGAGATTATTAATTTCCAATTTTTTTTTGCTGCCAAAGATATTAGTGTCTTTGGCAGGCAAAATTTCGAGGAAATTTGACTTGTGAAAAGACAGTATGATCTTGTAGTAAATGGTAAACAGTTATCAGCTGAAAAAAGGTTACGTGGTTGAGAAAAATATTTAAGTGGAAGGGAATAAATGCTAAAAAGTTTCTGATGCGGACCCAGGACCAAGTGCGGTGACGCAGCCGGTCCTGTGAGCGGTGAAGAGTTATGACCTTCGAGAGCTCATTTCGATCAGGACAATCGGAGTTGAGAAGAACTAGAGAACAAAATGGGTTTCCCAACCTATTTACTTTCTTGAAATTTACGAATAGAACAATTTTACTAATCCCGTACGTGGAGTCCGGCAAATGGGACATGTCATAAGAGATAAAGCACATCTTGTACACGCTACAACATGACCACACGGCACAAAACACATACTTTTCACACCATTGTAGCAGACTTTGCACGTGTTTGAGTCGTTCAGGTTTGAGGGAGTTTCTTCCACTACCTCGGGGATTACTGGTGCTGGAGGTGGAATCGATATCTCGCCACTCTTTGCCCTTTTGATAAAGTTTTCCCCCTTGATAGCGAGCAAATAAGGACACTTTCCGAACCACTTGGCATGTTCCACCCACGGATCGTCGTTGTCTTCCCAGTCCTTTAGACCCCCGCCGCAGTAAAAGCAGACTGTCTTGTCGCCAGCTCCTGTGTAGAAGAAGCCAGCATCGGCCAGGACTTGGGGTTTCTGGCGCATTCTTATTGGCCAACAGGCAAAAGAAGAGATGCGGGAACTCATTGAATTGTAGACGTAGTGGGCAGGAGGTTCCGATCCGACTATGGAGCCACACTCGTCTTGTCCTCGGGGAACATTTCCAACTGGTTGATTTGTCAAGAATGGGCATTGGGGAGATAGCTGTTCGTGATGCAAAACTGGGTCAGGCACGAAGTCATCGAACTCGATAGTACAGTAGTGACAGCGGAGTACTTTGCGATCTTCACAGTAGTATAATCCCGCACGTGATATTGCCTCCTTGATATTGGTAAAGCCTTTCCACTTTCCCAGGGTGTTAAGGCGGATGTCCTCACGCCGGAAGTCAAGACCAGACGAGGAACCCAAAGTGCGGGAATCGGTAACTGTTTGTTGAGAAATGTAAAATATAAAAAATCTAACTCAGGGCCGGTTGCTTGAGATCACGTCAACTTGAAGTATCCGTCAAATCGTTTAAATTTATATGTCAACAAACGATTTGACGGATACTTCAAGTTGACGTGACCTGAAGCAACCGGCCCTCAGTGTGAGTTCTATTGAGACATTTTATTTTGTGACAGCTATTTCACCTTGTCATGATATTTTCAAACTGTTATAATTAAATACTTTTATTAGATATTAATTTTTTTTAGATAAAAAGAAACATTTGAACTCTTATGATTTACTTAAATATTTCAATTTCGGGCTGCTTTCAAATAGTCGGAAATAACTGTGCCAGAAAACAGGAAACATGTTGTGTTGGAGTGGGATTCGAGCCTGGAGATTCTAATCCAGAATCAATAATATTATTCAAAATGCCAACTCAAATCAATGAAGAGAAATGTTACCTGATTTTAACGGTCTTTCCAGATTGCATCCATTAGAGTTGTCCAAGTGTAATTCCATGATTTTGCTTTTGTCACTCTCTTGAGTCCAAACTGAACTATCGATTTCTAACACAAAGTTACTTATAAGTAAATCATGATATCTATATATCATATATCATATTATCCTCTATGAATCAGATAAGATAAAGTTTTTCCAAAAGCTTATTTACAGTAAAAACTTATCTGATAACATTTTTTTTTTTAAATTAAGAAAAATGTAGAAACTACTAGTGAACATAAAAAGATTACATACATAAAACAAAAAATATTGATAGCAAATTGAGAATATTGCTTTTTTTGCTAACGCCATGTTTACTGAATATTATGTAATTTTTTATTTAAAAATCATAATAGAAAATATGAATTTTCCTTAGATTGTGTTAGATAAAACTGTGTAAAAGTTATATTTTTTTAAACTTTAATCCTAGCACAGATACCTCTAATGCATAAGAATTCACCTGGAACTTAGTACGTGGATAAGTCGTATGAAGTAGAAATATGAAAACTATTTGAATTTTATGAATTTATTTTAAGTTAAAAGATTATAAATTAAAGAGATCTACATAGCTAGTTTTCCAAAAATGAAACAAATTCAGTAAGTTTATAAAGTTGATCTTCACTGGAAGTTACAGGGGCAGGAGAAGGTTGGGGTTTGGTTGGAATTATCATTTTACCGCCATCTTGGACCCCCCAATCCTTGTCTTTACACAAAGCTAACACATTTTCACTGGAGAGTCCTGTCATGGAAGAAACAGTTTCCACGGATACAGAGCTGTATGCCTGGGCAATAAGAGTAACTGCTCTCTCGCGTACCTTTTCTGTAATGAAAATAACACATTGGATAACCAAAACATTTTTTAAAAAATTGTCACTAACCCTTTTCCTGGAGCACACTCACATGCGCCAAATTTTAGAACATGATATCTATTTACCAAGAGTATGGATGCATGCAGAAGTTGACAAAAGCTGTATCTATAGTTAATGTAAATAACTGGTGTTTTATCTAATGTAACTCTATAAATATTTTTTTTCAAAACTAAATTAACCTAATTAATATCGAAAAACATAAGCTGGAACGAGTTTGTCAAAAACAAAATGGAGTCAGATATTAAACAGAATTCCCAGCCCTGTTTATAGCACGCAGAGAGTTGCTCAACTAAAGAGTTCTTTGTTTCGGATGATAGTTATTTTGAATTGCTGAGCAAAATTGAGTTATTTTTGCTCTTGATTGTAAATTGAAAATATACCTTCTAAAGATTTCATAATATCAGCTATGGGGTCGGACCAGACAGAGGATGATAGTGCTTGGTACGTTCCTGGTAAATCTTTCTTCCACATTTTTTGTCCGACGAGCCATATAGAACACAGTTCTGGATTTGTGCTTTGGATACTTTGCGGAATCCTTTTCCATAAATATTTGGCATTGCATCTGAAAATATGAAGTTCAGTTAAAGACACGAAGCAAAAAACACCAAATAATTTAGAGAAAGAAAACTATTATCAACATTTCATATTCGCTCTTCCGGAAAACACGATAGAACATAAGTATTATTACGAATAAAGTGCCCCAAGTGATTTTGCCATGATATGCATCTTTGATGAAAGAGTAATTTAATTATAAAACATCTATGGATGCACAGAATAAAGAAGTTAGCAATAGACAAATAATAACAGCGCAGGATGGAGGAGCTTCTTGGATTTTGGATGCTCAATGCGCCTAAGTCTCGCGGGGGATTAATTTTCTTAAGAAATTTCTAGTTCTGGAAATGTCAAATACTCGGAAAGTTAAGTCCTGTTTCGTAAGGGTGCGATACTTATGGATTTAAAAATATATCTAAAATATAAAATAAATAAATCAAACTGATAATCAAAACACAGCGTGTATTTTGAGTAGCAACATGAATATATAGCAAGAAATCAGAAAGGATAGAGAACTTACAGATCATTTTGCTGAAGATATATTGCCAATAATTGAGAATAAACTTGTGGTGTAGCTATTCCTTTTGGTGACTGCAAATCGAAAAAATAATGAAAACAATACTTATGACAAAACTAAATACATAAAAATACTTAGATTATAATGTTAATGGGATCCTAACCTCTAATTCCTGTTTTTCGAGATCCGACGCCAGTTTAAGTAAATTATTAATCGATATGGCTTTCATTGCAAAATGTGTACTGTACGACCTATAAATACTTTATAAAGCTATTATAACAGTAAATGTGTCCTAAGAAAAAGAAACCGACAGCTAAAAAGGGTTATTAATTCTTAATTTCGAGTGTCACCCGACGAATAAACAAATCAATTTTGACCATTGACAAATGAATGACAAATCTGTCAACTTGTCCCCATAGACAAAAGTTTTTTTGATGGATCAGGATAATGCATATAAGAAGCGTGACGATTAAAAATGTAGATTTTTGCAATTCCATATTATTTACTCTTTTATTCATAAAATTTCGCAACTTAAGTGTGATTTATAGCAGCTTAGTAGAAAAAAATTAATCACAAAAGATGTTTATAATTGTTGTGCATTTTAATTTTGTAACTGTCTTGAACATTCATTTACTAATACTTAGCCGACCTTACGTGTTACTTTGTTTATATATGCTTATGGTTTCTATTTGAATTGAATGGCAATTTTACTTTCGTAGATTACAACGCTTAGAAAAACAGTATTCATAAAGTAAAGGAATGTACGATTTTTTTACGATATTTTTATAATGCAGATGCTACGTCCACAAGAGTACCTAACTATTTTATTATGGGGTTTCTATGAGGCTTAATAATTATTGGCATTATAAAACAAATTAAATAGGTTTCACAAATAAACTTCTTCATCTTCGTAATATTTTTCGTAAATCTTCATCTTCGTAATATTTTTATTCGAAGAAGGATTTAATTGCAAACCAGTGTAATTTTATTATAATAGGATACGTTTAAATATTTATTAGATAGCCGTGATCATATTTTTTTATTTTATAAAAGGATTCCTTTCTTTATGTACACCTGCTACTGAAAAAAATATTGTCTATGTAATAGACAAAGAAACGGCAAAAAGTCCATCAAGTAAATACCTATATATTATTCTACGTATTATTATAATGATATTAATGCAATATTGGATGGGTACACGTACACATACATGAATGAATATGGGTATAATGGGATATTAATTTTCAATCAAATTAATAATTCATTCAAAACATTGTATCTAGAATTGTCCAGAAGAAAATTGTGGCGGGGCAAAGCTTAAAATAAAAATCAACAGTATTATGATCATCATACCTACTTATTATACTGGAAAATGTGAAAATTGGAAATATTTTCCGTCAACAGTAGTAAATACCTGAAAGTGGACATGTCATGTGCAAAAAGTCGTAATAATCGGGATACGGAACATAAAAGTGTACAGTTTCTTGTGCAGTTTGAAAAACTGTCCCATACCTACCTATACAAGAAAACTGGATGGAATATTTAATGGTCGGCGCGACATTTGGCTGACCTGACTGTTAATTTTTTTTAATATTTAAGTATTTATAAAAAAAAAAGCAAAAAAAGAATGCTTTTAAAAACGAAAAAATCTATTAACATAATATTTACATTTAGCTTTATTTACAATTTGCTGTGTGCAAACATACGATAGTAACTTACGACCACACTTATAAAAATATTCTTATAGTAGCGTTCTTTTGACAGCCTGCACAGTTTTAAAAGAAACAGTACATTTATTTTCTAAAAATACTTCTTATTTAAGCGGTTCTTTTGACAGCCTGCCACAGTTTTCTAAACGAGGTCCCCTCCCCTCAAGTGCGCATACGAATGTGGAAGTAGCAAAAGAAGTGAGCTAGGACAGGGTGGTGTGGCTTTCTTTCTTCCTACCCATTCGGGGAAATGGCGTGATGGTTAGTATAACCAGCGTACGAAATTATTATCTGTTTCTGATTGTTTTAAAATTCATTTATTGAAAAAAAAATTTTTATTGATTCTTGAAATAATTTTTAATTTACCTTCTACTCTCAAAAATTTATAATACACATATTTTCATAAATATTCTCTTAATATCTTTTTTAAAAATGATTTCTTAAATTTATTGAATTTTATACAATTTTATCTTTTTACTGTCCATTTGTTTCATAATGTGAACAATTCACCTCTATTATTGGGTGTTTTCTTGTGTATAATATTAATTTATTTATGTGATTGTGAAGTTTTTACCATTGTATTAATTTACAGATTTAAAAAAGAGATTTAAAAAAGAATTGCTAAGTATTTAGGTACTCCTTAATTTACTGATTTATATACCTACTCGTTACTCGTATAAACATAATATATAATTAATAGCGCGAGTGTGAGAATCCAAGACGTTCGATGTAGTTATTTTTTACATAATATCAGAAGCATCTAGAAGCTTCTATAAACTTCTAACGTTTTCCGGGTATTATTGCAATAATAAAGCTCAGTGGATTGATTATACTAAGGTTTAAGACATTTTAGCGATTTTGATAACTGTCACTGTCAAAAAATCGGAATCGGATTTTTTGGCTTCAAAGTAGAGTAGAATCTTGGTAGAATCTCTCAAGGCCTATGCATTCCACTAGACATAAAAGATCAACATTTTTGGAGAAGCAAATTCGTCGAATAAGCGATTTGACAGTTCGGCGAGAAATGGGCGTCTAGTGACGTTTGGGTTTACTACCGTAATTGCACCGCAGCTGTCACTAACTTGTCAATGTGTATGTAGTCTTATACTGTACCATTATTAAAACATTAGCTCAAGATGTTCGATGTAGGTAGATACGTAAAATACTATGAGCAGAATCAATGATTGATTTTTCAATAACCGAATATTTTTTTAA
The DNA here is from genome assembly GCA_022494985.1 of Micrasema minimum. Taxonomy (NCBI): domain Eukaryota; kingdom Metazoa; phylum Arthropoda; class Insecta; order Trichoptera; family Brachycentridae; genus Micrasema; species Micrasema minimum. The sequence continues at coordinate 41,127 of JAGVSP010003043.1, read as the reverse complement.
AAACTGATTCTATTTTCGATTAATAGTTATTATTACTATCAATCGATTATTCTTCTTGTAGCCGATACGCACAGCACTAGAGGGAAGGTTTTTATCCGGGTCAGCTGTAACCGAAGGCTTTTACTGAGGCTAAATTGATTCGTTACCCAGAAACATTGCGATGGGAACCATCAGCTATTTATTTAAGGAAGTATGTAAGGTATATCTAACTACAGATTATATTGATGGTTGCAAAATACACAAAGCTGTACTTATGAAAATATTGCATCTTAGTAGGTAGTAGTAGTAGTAATATGTATGTATGTATTACATAAATAATATCAGCACTATAATCACCATCGTATCTACATGTAAATATTATATGTATCATAGCTGTGACGTGTATTATGAAAGTAATTGAAAAAATATCCATGTATCCACTCTTGTCACAACTGTGATATATCTTCATGTAAAAACGTTGGTGATCGCAGTATAGGTAAATAAAATCGAAAGCTAGATGCTAAAAGATTTTATGTAAAATTAAACCATTTTTATATTTTAAAAAGGAAAAATCTTATCATATTAGTTTATATAACCCATATGTTTCAATTTCGGGGCAGCTTTCAAATATTGCCATTTTTTCCTTTTTATATAAACATTATAATGCGTAACGATTCACTTGGTGTACCAATGGAGTGCCCTGGGCCTGTGTACCATTATTCGGTTTATAGTAGGCTTTCGGGAGGCATACGTAACAAAAATAATACGTACGAGTATTATATATTTACGTTTAAATATCAATTTTGTTTTGTAGAAATTCCGTCACGACACAGACGGGCCGGGCCATAAACAATAAATATCAAGAAAACACGAGTCTTCTTGTCCCCTTTTATGGCGCATCAGAGCTATGTCTATGTAGTTCTTCGTTCCTTACATTTCTATGGTTTATTTACACAATATTAACAATACACCCCATTTTGTATGGAATCGCGTTGATAGCTATTAATAATTGTTTCGAAAATAGTTATCTGACTATAATACGTATTGAGTAAGAAAGGTTAAGTTTATTATTTATTGCAAAAAGACGATTTATAATTAGTTTAGATTTTACCGAAAATCGCTCTTATAAGCTATTTTAATAATGATGCAAATAATTTAACTAACTTTAATTATGGTTTATCGAATTAACTTTTACGAGTCTCGTATATTATAAAACTTAGGATCTAGGGACATTACGATAGTAAATGATTTTATAGTGAAACTAATCTAATTTAGTGTCGATCAAATAAATGAACACGTAAACGTGAAACACCTAGGTATTAACAAAAGTTATCAGGTGAAAGTTACAGTTGCGTAGATCTCTGAAATTGTTGAAATTGATTCCCATAATGGTTCGTCATGGATTTTATGAATTGTCGCCTTGCACACCAGGACCAGTATAGAAAGTTGCCATTATTCGTTGGCGCTTCTGAAAGTTATACCAGAAATAACTAAATAACTATTCCCATTTGTACTTCACCAATAGTAACTTGCATAATAATATTTCGATTATGTCAACATTGTACTGTCCTGACAGACTTCCAACTTAATTTGGTTGCTATCATTAATTCCCTAAATATTTATTCACTGCACTTAGTACCAAAATTATTCCTTTTTTTTCACCATGTCGTGCTTAGTTTAGGTACATTAGTATCTTGGTCAGCCATTTCTTTATATTCTTTTCTTCCAACATGTATGAAAATCTTTGTGTGATTCATAAATTAAATACTTTAAATTACTCATAGAGTGCCTTTCAAGTAGGACACGAGCGTGCATACAAACGCAGCTGATGGACCACAATTTACATAAAGCCTGACTAATAACATACGATGATAGTGCATGCACTGGTTAACCATATTGTCGAAACATTAAAAGTCATTCGTTGAAAGAAATCTAGTGCATTTTATTGTTTTAGTAATATAGGATTTAAATTTAAAGGTAATTAATAGCTTACATACGATTTTAAAACATTAGGAATTATATTTTATTTATTGCAATTTATTCAAAACTGTAGGTACAGCATTCTTGTTCACATAACTGTATACTTAACTTATATTTTTACACCGATTTCCTACTACAAGTTTAAGACATTTTAGTAAATTCCCGTTAGGACTGTGTAATAGACAAAATCGGGTAATTGGGCATCTTGGCACCCACCTAGATACTCGTCTACATAAATTTTTCTAACCTCATATGGTGCACCGCAGCTTGTAGCGGCGAATATACTCAGGTTCTTTTGAGGGTTTGACAACTGATTCGAGTGATTGTTGCTAACATTGTAAATCTGGACGCAAAATAGTCAGGCAGGTATGTCGGAAAGACAAGGTAAATAGTGTATTGGTATCCTTTCAAATTAGTTGTAATATTGTTTGTTTATTTTATTGAGAAATTGTAAATGTTTGTAGCAAATTAATACTTAATTAAATGTAATTATGTTAAATAGAAAGAATAATGTTTAATAATTAATTAACGTTTTGGAATGTATTTCCTTAGATTAAATTATAAAAAATGCTTAATGTTGTAACTTAAAAAGACAACCAAAATTTTTCTAATTGTTTTCAGATAAACTGTGAAATTTTGTGGTGTTAGATGTAAGGCGGCATGAGTCAGTCAGGCTAGAATTTATACAATACGACCGAAATTGATTCTCTGCTAGTGCCTGATAAAGTTTTTTTGATAATTTTTTTTGAAAATCTTCTAAAGATGAGTCAAATAAGCTTTAACCCTAAAATAAATTTGGAAAAATCTTTGGAGAACACAAGCAGTGAATTAGTAAAGTACAGCAGTCAGTAAAAATTATGCCTGACTGACTCATGCCCCATTTCCTATAACCACAATAATTTTTTTTGGTCAAAGTATTGCCTTATTTACAGGACTTGTTTAGCACAATCAAGTTGTGTGGAATTTTTTGGAACGTTCGGGTTTAAGTGAAAACATTAAATAACGATTATTGGATGAAAATACCAGTTCAAAAATAGTGGGTTAATTACCATATTATTAGGATAAAAGAGCGCATTTCATTAGTGATTCTTGTTGTAATTTGATCGCTAGAAAAACGTTATACAATAGCGTTCATTCTGTGTTTTACTTATTTGAATATACAATAGTTTTTTTGTTTAAATGCGCAGATCTACCATGGAAATTTAATTTGAATTACAATTTCTGCTTCTGTTTTAGATGCTTTGTGTATTACTGTAAGTAAATTTTATTCCATAATTTAGCCATTTAAAATTGATCAAAACCTTCTCTTTATGTGTAAATCTCCATATACTCCCTGTAAGACCTTGTAGGTACGGGTAATGTCTGTTGATATCCCTGGCAAGAAAGTATCTAGGTATACATCATAATTCATAGATTAGGATATTCGTACAAGTTACAAATATATGTACATACAATTACCTTGGGTTAGACTCAAAGTTGCCTTTTGACATTAGGTACTACAACATCTTTTTATCGTATATCACACTGAATATCTTAAAATGTAATTATTTTTATTGGATGAAAAAATCACTAATCAAGCTGGGCTAAAAAAGGCTCAATTGTCTTATTATAAGCCCTGTAAACCGCTTCGAACTATGGAGCTCTTTCACTGTATTATTTATTATTCATTAAAGTCAGTGTGAATATAACAAATAGTTAATATTAACGAATTATTGTTTGAAGGTACGGAATTTCAGATAACTCCAAAACCTCAAATACAAAATATTATCAACTTAACATCGAACTTTTGTTTTGTAGGATGCTCAAATCGACGGTCTGTTAGTTTGGCGAGGCGTCATACAAGATTAATCTTTACTGATATTCTCTAACGCTTAAACTATTCGGTATTTCCAAATTAGTTGTCAACTAAATCGAAATTACATAACATTGTAAACGAAAAACCACTAGTTGCTCACTTACTGTCTTTAAGGAAAATGGGCAAAGAGTACGTTCATGTGTTAACCACGTTAATTGAAGTTATTCGATTTTATTTCTCACAAGCTCAAGATGACTAGTCTTAGCTGGTCTAAATTTGTACTAAATCTATTCCACTGCTGCTCTGAACAACTATTGGCAAATTGTCACATAATTCATAAAATCGAGCACAGATCACTACGACCTCGTGTAATAAGCGACGTGATAACGATTTCCTTACATTATTGTGTTTAACGGTTTCGACGATCATTGCAATGGAACACGCGTTAAAAGTTAATCGGATCGGGAGTGTTAAACCGAGCGCATACAATCTCGCAATGGGTTTCCCCGATATATACTTAAGTCGCACATATATTCAGTCAATCTTTATTATAATTTAGCCGGTTTAGTTTCGGCAAGCAGAAACTATTGAGAAAAGCAGTCGACATAAAAAAAATCCGACAAGCGCGATGATTGACGTTGAACGTACGGCCGCGATCTGGCGTAGGATCTGCTCCGCTCGGCTCAGATCGTCAATGCTCGCTCGCGATCGCGGGTATTGAACAGTATGTCATTGTGATCGCTCAAAATCGTTTTCGTTAGCTCCACTATTGAATGTAGCACGTTAATTATAACTACGTCACATAGTTTATCTGTGACTGAGCTTACACTTTGTTACGCCGAGAACTTAAATGGGCCTTGGTGAAGGTTTATGCGGGAGGCATACTGTACTTCGCCTATCGCCGAATGCAGTAATACCAAGGGTTCTCCCCCCGTCACAGCTAGTGATAAATATAGCAGAAAATATCAATTTAAAAATTTATGTCATCAGATTATTTCTCTGTCTTGAAACGGGATGGTTAGGGGACATTTCATGTGGGATGTGTGCGATAATGTATCCCTTACCAAGCCTTTCCCCATGTTGGACAAAAAACTTTTGGTGGTGGCTGGGAGGAGAAACGGCCAAGGGCGTAAAACAGATGGAAAATAATAAACCTGTGGTTTCCTGATTGGAATTAATATTTTAATTTTTACCTGACTTGTAGTATTGATGATTGTGGGGGCTATATTATATATATTTTTGGGGGAGGATGAGGTTGGGCAAATGCGTGAAACACATCTTCAAATAACATAAAAATGCCACCATGGGGGGCCGGGACGGCGTATTGTGAGTAATTAGGAGTAAAATGTCTGAATCCTAGTCTAGCGTGTAGCACGGGAGTGCTTACATGCCATGAGGTCGCGAGGGTTCGATCCCTAGGGGGGGGGTGCGGGGGTTGGGGGAAAGGGGGGGGGTGTGGGGGGGGGGGGGCGGGGAAGTGGGGGGGGGGAGGTCCGGGGGTGAATGGGCGTTTAGGGGGCGGTGGGGCGGCGGAGGCCGGAGCGAGGATGCGCGGAGGGTGGGAGCGCAGATGGTGGAGGTGGGGCGGGCACCCGGGAAATGGCGAGTGAGGGGGGGGGGGGTGGGGTGCGGGGGCGGTGGGAAGTGGTGGGGTGGTGGGGTCAGGGTGATGGGGGGGGGGGCGGGGGGGGTGTGCAGGGGGGTGACGGGGGGGCGTCGGGGTATGGAGAGGGGGTGGGGGGGGGGGGAGGCGGGTCCTGTGGGGGGGGGATGGGGGGGATGAAGCCGAGGGGTTGGAGAGGGGGATGGTTGGGGGGGGGAGCTGCGAGTGCGTGTGGGTGGGCGGTGATGTATTTGGATGAGGGAGGGGAAAGGGTAGGATAAGGTCCGGAAATGGGGGGGGAAAGCGGTGGGGGCGGGAGGGAGGGGGGGGGGAGGTGGGGGGGATCCATGTGCGGGGTGGGCGGGGTAGGGGGAATGGAGGGGGGATGAGGTGGTGGGGAGCTGTAGGGGAGGGGGGGCGTTAGTGGGAAGGTGAAGGAGGGGGGGAAGGGTTAGGGCGGGGGGGGGGTGGTGGGAGGGGGGGTTTCGGGATGTGGATGCGCTCGGGGGGGAACATTAGCGGGCTCGACGGGGGTGACGGGGGCTGAGGGGAGGGGTACTGGGAGGGACGGGGTGGGAAACGGGTGCGGGGGGAGGTGGGGGGGGACGGGTGGGGCGGCGGTAGGGGGGGAAGTGGCGGAGGCGGGGGGGGGGGAGTATGACCGGGGGGAGGTTCGGGGCAGGGGGGGGGGGAGGATCGGAGGAGGCTTGTGAAAAGAGGCGGGTGGGGGCAGGGGGACTGTGGGTGGGGCGGTTGGGTTGGTGGGGTGGGAGTGACGTTGATCGGGAGGGAGGAGGACCAGGGGGGGGGGGGGGGGTGCAGGGGGGAGGGGCAGGGGGGGGGGGGGGGTACGATGGGGGGGGGCGGTGCGAGGTGGGAGGGGCGGTGGGTTAGGGGGAGGGGGGTGCGGGTGGGGGGGGAGGTAGGGGGGGGGGGGGTGCGTGGAGCGGGACGGGCGGGGAGGGGACGGGGGGAAGGGGGGTAAGCGGGGGGCGAAAGTGAAGGGTGGGGGGGGAGCGGAGGTTGCGGGCGTGGGGGCGTAGGGCGGGGGAGGGTGTGTGTGGGTGAAGGGATGAAAGCAGGTGGGGGGGCGGTAGGGGGGGAAGCGGGAAGGGGGCGGGGGTTGGGGGAGTTAATGATGTGTGTGGTGTCGGGGGGGGGGAGGAGCGGGGGGTGTGTGCGCGGGGCTGGACTGCGGGGGGTGCGGGGTGGAGGGGGGGGGGGCTGGGGGGGGAAGGTGGGAGGCTGTGCCGGGGAATGGACCCCCCCGCCCCTACCCCCCCCCCCCCCGCCCCCCCCCCCCGATACGGGGGGGGGAGGGGGGGGGGGGTGGGCTTGGGAGGGGGGGGGGGACGGGTTGATGGGAGCGTCGGGGGGGAGTGGGGTGGGGTAGGGGGGGGAGCGGGGTGGGGGGATTGGGGGGGAGGTGGGGAGAGCAGGTTGAGGGGGGGGAGGGGGGGGGGGTGGAGCCGGGGGGGGGGGGAGGGGGTATGGGCGGGCGGGGGGGGCGGGAGGTTAGGCGTGGGGGAGGAGGAGGTGGGGAGGTGGGGTGGGGGGCTGGGGGTGAGGGAAGAGAGCGGGAAGATGGGGGGGGGGGGGCGCGGCCGGGTAAGGCGGCGGGATTAGGGAGGTGGGTGGGGGTGAGGGGGTGGAGGAGGTCGGGGGAGTGAGGGCGGAGGGAGGGGGGGGGAGGGGGGGGTATATCCGGGGCGGGGGGTAGGGGGGGCTGGGGGGCGGGGGGTCCTGAAGGGGGGAGGAGAGGGGGGGGCTAGGGGGGGGGGCGGGGTGGCGGAGAGCGGGTGGGAGGGGGGCGAGGGAGGTGGGAGGGGCTGGGGTGGGGGGGACCCGCGTTGATGTGGCGTGGGCGGAGGTACTGGAGGGTAGGGGTGGGTGGGTTGGGGCAGACGGGAGGGCGGGGGTTAGGATGCGGAGGCGGGAGGGGGGGGTGGGGGGGGAGTGGAGCGGGCGGGTGGTAGCCAGAGGTGGAGGGGGGGGGAACGGTGGGATAGGAGCGGGAGGTTGGGGATGGGGGGGATTGGGGGGGGGGTTGCGGGTGGGGGGTGTAGGGGGGTCGGGGGGGGAGGGGGAGGAAAGGACGCGGCGGGGGGGGAAGGAAATGGGGGGGAAGGATTGGGGGGTGAGGAGGGGCGGGGGCGGTGGCTGGAGGGGGGTGGGGGATGGGGGGGGGGGGAAATTGGTGTGGGAAAAGGGTGGAGGGCGGGCGGGGACCGGGGGGGGGGTGGCGGGTGGGGATGGTCGACGGGTGGTGGGGAGGAGGGAAAAGTTGTCGGGGGGAAGTTGGAGGGGGGCCGGAGGGATGTCTCGGCGGGGTGGGGGGGTGGGGTGGGTGGTGGGGGCGGGTGTGCGGGGTGGGGAAGGTGGGTGGTGGGAGGGCGAGGTGGGCGTGGAGGGGGGGGGTAGGGCGGTGGGAGGGGGGGGGGAGTGGGGGGGGGATGTGCGGGGAGGCGGGTGGGGGGATCGGGGTGGAGGGACGGGTAACAATTATCGCACTCGCAAAAACGCACACCTTTTTCGCAACTCACAAAAACTAATCTAATCTCAACCGCATTTTAATTTAACTTCGAACTCTCTTAAATCCATCATCCATTGCCATTGTGTCTATTGAAATGTGTTTTGTTTTGTGAAGTTATTTGAAGTTAAGTGCAGCTCAAAAGATCTTCCTTTTCCAGCCTCCATAATAACCAAGGTAGGGAAATTTTTCTACTGGATTGACTGGTGTGGGTCTCCTGGAATCGCCTGGGAGCTGGATGTCTCGTTCTGCCTCCTTCTCTCGCCTCATTCAATACTTAAATTCTCTCATGCATCAGCCCTCTCGTCGTCAAATGAAAGTCGACAAAAAAATCGCTTTAGCCGCATCACTTGGCAATTTTACATTATTCTACATTGAGATGTGTTTTATGAAAAATTACTAACTATCTAAACGAGGCCATACGTAAAAAGAATTATTTTGTTAGGCTAAAGAGGTTCGATTGTATTAGGCCAACGAGTTTTGCCAAGTCTAACTACCAACATTACCTCGAGCAAAGAATATGAAAATGTACACCTCTCTACTTTGATGTAAGTTACCATGTAATCCATCTCGTGGTGAAGTGGATAGGGCTAGTGGATAGTGAAGGGCTACCGTGCTTGTGGTCGCATATTCAATTTTCCTTCTGAATCAATATGAAATATATTTTTAAGTGTGGTTTTTCACGCAAAAATATTTCATATATGATATCTAGATTCACTACACTTGGATTGCCAATGAAGTCACATAGATAAGGGAAAGTAGTAATAGTAGTAGTAGGTAGTAGGTAGTAAGTACCTACATCCATCTACTTAAAATCAATTCTGCTGTAGGTAAAATGAATTTTTCCAGGGGTTCTTAGATATTGATAGAATTGAGTCTTAATAGGCACACGCACAGTTAGACACGCAGCGGTAATACAGATCCCTGATCGTTCTTCATGAAATGAATCGAATATCGACGAGCTCACGATTTCAATTACACGGAGTGGCATGCAATTTGCTCCCCCATACAAGCCGACGCGAGAGTGCCTTCCTGGATACGCGACCAATTCACCGTAAGTAAGCTGTCCGTGTGATTGCGCCTCGCCTACCAGAATACGCGACCGATTTGCAAAAAGGAATCTTCACACTGTCATTCAATAAGAATCGTCAATATAGGAAGCTATCAATAATATTGATGGTGACGCAGGTATTATTATGAAAAATCAAAGAAACGATACATGTTTGTAATAATCGTTTCTTTTGTTTCTTTAGTTAAAAAATCGAAAGTGGCAAATAAGAACTTATTGAAAGAAGCAAAATTGGCAGTACACAACGGAGTTCTGGTACCAACCCTTATGTATGGTAGTGAAGCGTGGGTGTTGGAAAAAGAAGGATGAAAGTAGACTAAATGCTGTTGAAATGCGATCTCTCAGGCGAATGTGTGGTAAGACTATGTACCTATGATAGGTGTACAAACGTCGAAATTAGAGCAGAGTGCAAGGCTGAGATAAGCATTATCGACAAAATTAAGAAAGGGCTTTTACGATGGTTTGATCATGTGGAGCGAATAAGTGATGAAATAATGGCTAAAAGAAGTTTAAATTCAAGTGTGCCTGGATGTAGAAGCCGCGGAAGGCCGAGAAAGACATGGCATGACCAAGTACGTCAAGTACTTGAAAGTGGTCATGTGAAAAGTCGGAATAATCGGCGTATGTGCATGAGAAGATGTATGAATGTAGAGGAAGCAAAGGAAGTCTGTCAGGACAGAGTGGTATGGCGTTCTATCCTCTCTGCCTACCCCTACGGAGAAATGGCGAGATGGTTAGTTAGTTAGTTAGTTACTTAAAAATACCGTATTTTGATTTTAGTAGGTACCTATAAGATACGTACTTTTTTTAGTACGTATCTATCTTTTGAATGAGTATGTTTATAATAGAAATACATATTAGGTATATGTTCTGTTAACTGGTTCATGAAGGTATACAATACAAATAAAAAATCAATTTTGCATAGTGCAATATTATCAACTTTCATAGTATGATATTTAAAAAAAAAATTCTTTGGAAGGAGCTAACCTACCTACACAAATGCTTAATAAAATAATTAAATAAGTTTATAACTAACAGTGTGTTTACAAATAGATTTTATAGTCTCGATAGTGTTTATTGTCTTAATTAATTGGTGTTTGAATTAAAATACTCGCACCAACCGTTGAAGAGATTTTAGCTCCTTTTTATAGATACTGTAAAATATATTGTTCTAATCCTGGCGATCTTTTCGCGCGCTTTCACAAAGCAGCCATATAAATCTTAATTAACATTTATGGATGTTTCCAGGTGGTGTTGAACCTCTGTTCTTAATAAAAACTGTAGTTATAAATAATACTGAACATCGTGAGATATAGTTTTGTGGAGAAAGCAAGATACCTACTTGATAGTATGAGAGTACATTTATACACATTTTCTGTATTGTGTACAATATACGAACATGCTTGAAAAGGATAAAATGCATAAATACATTTAACTTTGATAGGAAGGCAAGTGTTCATTGTCACGATTAAATAATTTGCTATTAAAAATTATCATGGATAATCAATTTGAATTATAAAAAATGATCAATCACCCTGAATCTCCGATTTATTTCAGTATCAACCAATATTCTCATTACCGAATAGTTAATATTCTCAATTTATAAGTAGTGTACTGAATTCCGATTCGTCTTGCATCTACAAAGCGCAGTTCTCAACCTGTAGCATTTTATTTTGAAATATTTTACTACGGTTACGATTTTAATGATAAGTAAGCAAATACATACCAAAGAGGATCTACTTCGAGTTGTCTTGCAGCTACAAAGCGCATGAATATAAGTTTTAGTTCCCCATTTGGTATGAATAATTTTATCAGCGTTAACGATTTTACGTTAATTTCACTTATTGGGATGTACTTATTAGGTTTCATATTAAAATACGATTGTTTTAATGATATTTTTATTCATTATGGCTATTGACTTCCCAAAAATCGTAAACTGCACCATTCGTATTTTTCATTCCACGTTCGTTGCGCAAAGAGTTCGGCTCCGTCGCTTTCACTTCCTGGTCCGCAAGCCAATCAGCGCCTGGCGTCCCTCCGCCCAGCCAATGGGAAACCAGCAGGCGCCATGCCCCGCCCTCGGGTGACGGTGAAATGGAAAAGTGTGGTGAGGGAAAACCATAGAGTGGAACGGTGACTTATTGGCGGGAAACAAATAATATGGGGTGGCATTGAACACTTTTAGTTTAGCGATTGGGCAACAGGGGATCTTATCTCGTAAGGCTAAGGCCATTGATATATAATACATTTAGATCTGCCTTGCAGAGTAAATTATTTAGAAAAAGTAATGACACGAGTTTCTGCATTTCAATACTCTTACACGGATCGACCTATCAGAGCCCTTCGACTGCCGGCAAGCATCCGCTCACACACCGCAAAAGGTATGGGGGCTAAATATAGTTCTACAGTAAACAGTATACAATTACTAATCCGTTCCTTACGAGGAGCGTTCATGAATTTTACCATGCATCTAAAATGACTTTTTTTTTTTTTGTGGATGGGGCTGTTTGCTATTATTTAAGAAGAAACTTTCTTTGAATAATAATTATTTTAGGGCTATGTAAACAAAATATAATTAAACACTTACATGTGGAAAGTAACACCATATTTTTTCTTAATTTTATCCGTACGGTTTTTACAAGGTTTTAACTACACAGGAAGGCGTTTCGGAATATTTTCTGAACGTCCGACTCTGCCGGCGGTTAAAGAAATACTGAATACGCGTCTGGCGTAGTTGTTGGAGGAGGTTCATGCACAGTAGCCAAACGCGCTACCACTATGCCAAGGGAATAATTATAAAAATATAATATCTCATTTTGTTAGAGTGGCAATCGATATTTATTAAGTATTGGAACCGCCACTATGAGACTCTCTGGTAACTTCGTCCGAACGAGGATCGGAATATGGAAGGACTTACCAGAGCTGGACTCAACAGGGGCGGGAAGTGACGATGAAGGACCACCAGGAAGGGCGAAGTATCCTGGAATACTCTGAAAACACCACGTCGAACTGGCGTGGCGGGACACAAACGAGGGGCAGCAGCACACTTTTACTCACTTTTCGTCGAGGGGAGTTTCGGGAGTTGGAATCTGGGAAGTTTGGAGATGGATGACGAGTATGAAGAGGGGATTTTGATGGAAAGAACGAAGGAAGATCAGGTATTGGAGTTCACGAGAAGGATGGATGATGCGAGGTCAGAGTGATGTTGCTGCGCTGAGCGGGTTTTCGAGACTGAATTTGAGTTGGAAAAAAGGTGACAAAATGGACTGGAATGTGGTGAAGGTAGGGAATAAATTTCGGAAGGAATTCGAACTACCTATACCAGAGAGTATCAATAATGGCCAAACCAAGTATTATTTTGCGATAAATGATAACGAATGAAGGCTGAAATATAACGATTAAGAAAACACATTTACGCATTAAAAATTAGTAGAAATATGTATTAGTTACCTACCTACGTAGATTCTCGATAAAGTAAGATTAGGGATAATCAACATGTTTATAGAAAAATCGACAAAATATCATCACCAGAGGTCAATAACATTACAATATAAAAACAATGGTGATTCATTGCTAATCTTTGTTGTATAATATTAACTTAAGCACACTATATACGGGACAATTTCTTGTGCAGTTTGCAAACTCTCCCGTATAAAGCGAAAACTGGATGGAATATTGAATGCTCAGCGTGACGTTTGGCGGACCTGACAGTTAATGTTTTGTAATCGTTTAACTAGATATAGGTATATTGAATGCTTTTAAAAACGTAAAAACCAAAAATGTGTTTACATTATTCGCTAGTACGCGTAAGATAATAACTTAGGATAGCGATTAAAAAATATACACATGTAGTCTATCTTTTTATTTATTTAATAATTTAAATTGGCTTCTTTCCGATTTTTTATTTAAAAAAATTGATTGAAAGATTACAATACCTAGGGATTTAAAAAAAAAAATTACGATGTCATATTAACTATCAAGCGTGGTTTGAAATAGCGCTTTTTCAAATCGCTCGCAAAATCCTCCATTTGGCGCGCATGCGGTGTGACGTCACAGCAATATAGGCCCTCACGACGGAATGAATTTCGCGCCTTTCACGGTGGCTGGGTATGACGTCATTAGCCAATAACGGGCGTTAAAAATCATTCGTATTTTCATGTTTTTAAAACATAAATTCATAAATGAAAACAAAATTTGGATCATTGTGTTTCATATCGTTGAATTTGTAAAAATATACTTTAAATATTTATAAAGTTTTCAAGGATATTCGTGCTATCGGGAAGAACCCTATTATTTCAGTGTAATTTTACAGCACTCCTATAACAATATTTTGAATGCATACAAATATTAGTCGACATAAATATATTAGATTTTACCCATTACGGTCTTGTCAACAGAGACAGACTTCTCTGGAAACGATCATGGAGTATCTAGGCGTTTACATTACTATCATCGGCTGGGTTAAGTGGCCACTTGATGCATTACAACATTTCCCATTCCACTGATAAATTATTGTGCGAGCGAACCTCTGCCACGGCAATCCCTCAGTGTATATTATGTAGGTGGTTCATCATGATCATTTTTATTACATGAAGGCAAGATGATCTGTCTACCGCTTCAGGGCCTATCCAAGGTTTTTTCTATGAAAACCATGTTTAAATAAATATTTCATATTGACCCCCATCGGGAATCGAACCCGCGACATAATGCGTGGTAGTCCAACGAGCTACCACTACACCACTAGGTAAAAAATAACAAATTGAAAAAACAATATATCTACTAAGTTTATAAGATGTATGTATGTATAAAACTTACATACCCTCTCACACATACACCCTCACTACGCGTCCTCTCCTTTTTTTGCAATTTTTATTAGACTTTAGATTTTAGTATGTTTTCCCACATATTTTGTTGGAACTCTGTCATTTGCTTTTGATATGATTATTTGACCTTGTATCCTGTAAATGTATCGCTGTTGAGTTCCCTAATAAATTAATAATCAATTATTGAAATGCGTTGCAGTTAATTCTTTTATGATTATTCTACGTTTTTAGAGTAAAATTTAAAAAATTACCAATTTGTTTCAGATCAATCAGAAGAGAAAGGTTGTAGATATTCATTATTTTAAGTTCAATATCTTGTTTTAAAACAATTTAAATGTTTATCCATTAATGTTGTGTGTCCAAACACCTTAATTTAAAATTACAACTCTTATTTTTAGCTTTATTATTTTTTATTGTGATTAATGATTGTATTCTACCTATGCTATGGCTAACTAAGTATTGCACTAACTGCTTAGTTATGCTGGAATAAACACGTTTATTATTATTTATTATTATTATTATTATGTGTTTACTTCTGCTACGACTTTCAAATAGTGCATAGGGCGCTGCATCGGTACACCAAGTGCAGTGTATCTTAATCATTTTATGTATTACATGAATATAAGATGATCATACGCTTCAGTACCAGTCCAAGGTATCACACATGAAATTAATATTGATATGAAAATCACATATAGTTAAAGAAATATTTCATGTTAACTCCCTACGAGAATCGAACCCGTGGCCGTGCACGCGATCAGTTAAAATTACGGCCGCTTTTGTCAATGTCAAAAATAGGTAAACATGTTTACAAAATGTCACGAAAATAAAAAAATGATCCACATCTTAATTTTTTTTTAAATTTCTTATCTCACGTATAAAAAGATGATTAATTTGCAATCAATAAAAATAACACAATGTCAATGATAAGCAATTTTTATATCCTAAGAAGGTCAAACAAAATGAATAAATAAATATTCAACACAATCATTCTTTCTAATAAAAAAAATCTGGTTTCTGATAAATACTAATTAATGTTTATTTCCTAACATTACCGGATGCCGTGGATCGTTAAAAACGCAGTACTTTAATGGTCAATAACGAATTAACTTAGAAAGCAAAATATCATTTTGGATTTGTATTCTATACCTAAATTAAACGGCTGAACTACGGGTCGTAGACCTGACTTGGGAGGACCTACTGGAACTACAGAGAAAAAAACGGATATTAAATGATGATGATAAAATAAACATTCTTTAATTGAATAATTTCACTAGAACAGCCAAAAAACCCAATCGAAATATTTGAATTATCATGACGTCTATTAATATTTTTTGTACTATTGTCTTTTAAAAAGTGATTAAGTCCCTACGTCTTAATGATACAATATTCCAAGAAAAAAAATGCAATCTAATCGCTCTTTCGATAAAAAAATTCCAGGAGAGATAATGAAAGATAATGAAATGGAATATTTTAAATATAATTTATATAATTAAAAAAAAAAAAAAAAAAAAAAGAAAATCGCGGATTGAGAAAAATTGTTGAATATTCGTTAAATTTATAAATTTTAAAGAATAAATTAATTGGATCCACAAGGTTGAGTTCTTGAATTGGCTCTAATGTGTCTTAGATGTATTTGTTTTTTTATTGAATTAGCCTAACTTTGCAGGTAAATATACCATAAAAATTTGTTATTAACTTGGTTTGCAAATAAATAAAAATGCACTATCTTAAGTGCAGGTAATAATTTGCAAAGGTGAATAACTCAGCAGCTCGTTGCTATCAATATAACACCATCTGAGTTGAGCTCGGACCCAAGCTCCATAGTTAGTCGTTAGTGGTTAGATACTTTACAATACACAAACCAAATTATAATTCATTACAAGCCTTTCATCAAGATAGCGGGTGAATTATATATAATGACACGAAGCACGCATAAAGTACGGGTTCCAATGTTTCTAGGTGGGAAAGTATCTATATGTAGGTACGTAGGTATTAAATGTACCTACCCTTGTTTTGTAGGGAGAGAAACAGACATTATTTCAACCATCATCATTATCATCATACCATATCCACTCCCTGTGTGGAGCATATGGAATCCACAAAATTGATAATAACCAGTCATGGGTTAAATCCACTTAAAATGTCTTTTGCTGAGCAAGTAGGTAGATAAATATATTGTTTTATCGTATTTGATATTGAAATGTCGATTTTGAAAACGAATAATCCCATTTGTTATATCCGATTGAAATCATTTTAAAAAGGATTAAAGTTAACGAGAGCTTTGTACATTGAATCATTTTGGTAGAAAATAGGTCAAACGCTTGTATTAATGTATACACTATACAAGGTGTTTTGATGTGGATGAATTTTATTAACATATTTTCTTGGGAAGCTTACATGCAAGGATGTTAAAAAACCTATTTTATGAAGGGATAAGGCAAGAAAGCATAATATATATTATATAATATATGCATACGGTGCTTATGAAAGATTTGCTGTAACCAATGAGGGCCGCACAGTGTTTCGGGACGCAATATTACGAGCTACTTTTCATTATTCTGTAAAATAATTATTTTGGAACCATTATTCTTATAAAATTTATATGTCTGATGACTTCTACGATAGAAACACATAATATATATCTGTCTGACTGTCTTTACATAAAGTAGGTATTTGAATATTAAGGCTAATTAAATTAAATATTGCGTAAGATTTTTTAAAAATAATATGAGACCGTAAAAGGCTTTTTGCAGCTCGATCTCGAGTATATAGATAGAAATATAAGTATTTTTTTAATGTTGAATATTAAATTTAAAGGTAACGGCAATATAAGTTAAAACATATTTCTCTTTTAAACTTTTTTTAAAAACATAGGTATGGTACAAATCATATAAGGAAGCCAATGCTGATAAAGTGATCTTATAGTGAAAATATAAAATGTTATATCTAATAAATATTAAATTACGATTTGCAATCAAAGAACGTTTAAACAAAGTAGTTCGATTTATTCCTTTAAGAGTATTCCCGCGCATCCTCCCAAGTCAGGTCCACGTCCCTCAACTCTAACGCTAACTTTTTGCGTCCGAGACGCAAACGCAGACGCAAATTTATTACAAACATATTTAAAAAAAAAACAAATCTTATATGGACATAAATACAGTTTATTTTATTTGAACAATTGGGTGATATTTGAATACAATATTTTATATTTACCTATGTGTAATAGTAATCTAAATAGCTTTTATTGAACATAAAATAATTCTGAGAAATTGGTAAATAAAAATTTCGACTTCCACTTCGACTTCAGAAAAAAATTGTTGTTATCATTTTCAGTCACAACACGAGCAATCACTTCTTGTTGTACTTTATCTAATCTTTGAGTTGTGTGGTCAAGCAAACTTTGCAGCTTAACTTCTGCTTTCGTCTCGATTACAGAAATTTTCCTCGGGGTAGCACTCTTTTCGAGCTTGCAGAACCTTGTAATACGACGGATAAATATCACATCCTCTCTCCTTGGCACCCATGCGAAGCTGCTTATATTGGTATATGCTTAATTTCACATTCACCGTAAGGGCTAGTGCTTCCTCGGGAGTGTACGGTCGTATGTGACTTTTTTAAATCGGCCTTCGTTTAATAATTCGAAGAGAACGAGGAGATGATTCTGTTGCAGTTTTTATTACTGTAGCCAAATTGCGCTTGCCAGTTTTCGTGTAGATCGTTTGAGTGGCATAAACAAGCTCCTCCGGAGAATGAGTTACCACCAACGACGAACTTAGCTCCACGAATTGCTTTTTTCGTCATGCTACTAGTCGAGGAAGTGTACCACCAGGTTGTACAGGTGTACCCTCATCGGCACATTGTTTTTGCGCTGGCCAGAGCTCTTCTTGCCGCCAGTCCTTGTACTTTGCAACGAATTGATCTTTCTTCCGAACTGAGCTCCATCTTCTCTTGAGACCAGCAGCAAACACCTTAACTTGACTATAGATAGCCTCTGCTGGAAGAAGAGGCATCTTAGACGAAGCATAGTTCACCATGCAGGCAATGGACGTTCCCTTATTCGCTTGGCTGACAATATTTTTACGATATAAGAAATCGAAAAGGTGAAGGCGTGTTATTTTCCGTGTGACACCTGGGGACAAAAAAAAATATTATTCCCAAAACGAGGCAAAACGAGGGTTAAGATTAGATTTGTTTTTGAAGCTAGATAAACAAGAGATAATATAAAAAAAACATAGACATGTTTCAAGATGTTGGGAAAAAGTTCTACTCCATGAAACTTGACAATTTTATGATAAATCTGTGATCGTTTTTAAAAACTTGTATTTTATTTTTTTTCAAATTAAATAAATAACATATGACTATTTTTACATATACATATCTTACCTGTAGAAGTGGAAGCCATGATGAACAAAAAATAACAATGATTTTAAAAATAATGCACTTGAAGGAACAGCGTAAAGATGTGTGGCGGTTAGCGGCGAAACAATGCGTCTGAATCGGTTTTGTTGTTGCATCCAATTAGCTAGGTAATTTAGGGTCGAAATTTCAACAAATCGGCCTCAAATTTACTGTGTGAGCTAGATGACTAATATTCTTTCCTAATCACTTAAAAATTAGCCATTTCCATGTCATTGGGTTTTTACCTTAAGTAGCTCGTAATATCGCTCCCCAAAACACAGTGGGCCGGTGGGAAAATCTTATTTCTTTAGGCTTTTTGAGAATTACCACATTTTGAATATCATCATCATCATCATACCATATCCGCTCCCTATGTGGAGCATATGGAATCTACAAAGTGCCTCCAGTACAAGCGATCGACCGCCAGCTCCCGTGCATCCTCCCAAGTCAAGTCCACGTCCCGCAGCTCTGACGCAAACTGCCGACGAATTGTCAACAGTGGACGACCAGGACGCCGAGAACCTGATGCATGTGGAGCGAATAAATTTTGAAAGAACGGCGAAAAAGATTTACGATACGAGTGTGTCTGTAGAAGTCGAGGACGGCCGAGAAAGGCATGGCATGATCAAGTGCAACAAGTACTTGAAAGTGGTCGTGTGAAAATTCTGAATAATCGACGTGCGTGCACGAGAAGATGTATGGTGTGGCGTTCTATCCTCTCGGGGAAATGGCATGATAGTTAGTTAGTTCCAAATATCCAAATTGCTGATATTGATCGATTTTATTACATGAAGGTAGAATGATCAGTCTTACGCTTCAGTACTAGTGCAACGTATCACACATGAAATATTAATATGAAAATCACATGTAAATAAATATTTCATGTTAACAAATAATTTATTTATTTATTTATTGACGGACAGAGTCCATTATAAACATTATAGATACACGAAATTTTTACAAAGAAAAAAAATTGCAAGGACAGAATTATTAACCTATTAACAAATAATAATACAAAGAATTGTAAGAAGAATCTCTCTAGTAATAATATCCAAAGGTACCCAATACAAAAATAATGTTTATTAAAAACGAATCAATTCCACAATACATTAGGACAGATTTTTCGTGATTTCGCTACCACGTATTACAGTGACACCGCAATGTTATACTATGTAAAGGCATAAGTATTAACTATTTAAATGAAAACACTTTGTTTTTAACTACTTTTTTTATTTTTATTATTAAAACTCCCGACCGGTTTCGAAACAACGCGTGTCTCTTTGTCAAGGGTACAAGAATGAATGAAATTGGATAATGAAGTAAGTTGTGTCAGTGCATATGTTCAATGGTCAGGTCTATTGTTTGTCTAAGGTTGAGAGATGAATGGATGGGTGGGTAATTTATGACTTTTTTTATGGATTAGATATCTTTAAGTGAAAAAGGGGGCTGTAGGAAATATTATTTATTTGATTATTTATTAAGTTGCGATTATTATTTAAAGACTTTTTTATTTCAAAAATGTCTAAATTGTCTAATTTTAATAGTTTATGTTCTACATGTAACACTTTTAGCCCGGTATCTTCATTGAAATTATGATTATTTTCTATTAAATGGTTCGCAAATTCTGAAAAATTATTATTAGATAAACAACGCAAATGTTCTTTTAATCGAATATTAGTATTAGTATTAATATTATATTAAGTATTAATTCATCTTAAGAATAATGTTGAATAAATGCAACTTGGATAGTAATTTCGATAAATATTGTAACTAATCGTCGCCGTTACAAATTTGATGATGTCATTATGAATATTTTTACAGTGAAAAATACCGTAACTTGCATCATCATAATTGTCAACATTAGCGTCACCATTATTACTACTAACGTCGCGCGCCGACCGACGCGACGCGACGTCATGATTACAATCGTCTTAATTATGATTAGCGTCACCGATATTGTTATTTTCCATTGCTGCACTATTCTGACCATCTTGGCAATAATCTTCATCACCGTCTCATTATTATATTAATAGTAATTAGCGGCTCAGTTTTCAAAGTCAACGAAATAAATTTTTGACAGGAACAAAGCACCCATCTTCCAATTTATTTTTTAAACTGAATGGTGTAGGCTTCGGGTGAAGGTTTAGATGTAGGGCTATCTAGGGATAGCATTGGTTTTTCAAGTGCATCTTGATAATTATAACAAGATGATCTGTCTTATTTATTCATACTGCCACTATTTTCCCTTATCCTCACCTAATGGTACGTGTATCCGACACTGAATCGTTACACCAAGTGCAGTGAATCTTGATTATTTGTAATATGAAGGCAAGATGGTCAGGCTTACGCTGCAGTGCCAGTCCAAGGTATCACATATATATTTTTTTGTATTAAAAAAAACACACTTAATTAAGTATTTCATATTTTTACCCCATCGGGAATCGAAACCGCGACCTCATTTATGGTATTCCAACGTTCTAACCACTATACCACTATACTGAAAATTTTTTAAAGCAAAGTAAATTCTTACAGTAAAACTTAAACATAATATTTCAGATGTTCTATTATAATTTATGTTTTTACCACGAATCTAGTGAATTTTAGGGAACAGTGTCTGGATGCCATCTCTGGCGGTAATGGCTACCTACTGTGTAATCATTTAAAAATGTCTATGTAAAAGCCCCATGGGCGTAAAAACAATAAAATAAATAAATAAATAATATGTTTCAGTTGTAATTTTCTTGTGTTTTAAATTGTCTTGTTCTCATTGTAAGATGTTTTAAATAATGCAATTATTCTGTTAGGTGTACTGTTCTGTTTTAATGTTTCGCTCAGCGAACAATGCGCTGCTCACAATGCATATTCTATTTGAATCACAACGCCCGGATGGCGATCCAAAATATATTGTCATAATGAGGAAGTTAGTTAACGCGGCAGATAAAAATGTTGGCGAATCTGTCGGCGCTGCCAAGTTTACTACGAGGTAGCTGGCGAATAGAATCGAAATTATGCTCTGTTTAGATGGGCAATGTGCTAGCTTCCTTGCCAATCTACAATCAAAATTATCGTTTTGAATAATAATAATAAAAAACCCAAGAAGGTTAAATAATAATAAAAATAGAAAATGATAAAAATAATTCATTCTAAGAATTAGCATTCATCGCAGGATTATTATTGTGAATTAATCTATAGGTAAGGTACAGCCCACTTCTTTTGTATACTGTTCTTACTGATGTGCTAGCACTGAGAACATTTCACATTTGTATGACACGCCCAAGAATAAACTGCGCCCGCGCAATTTAAGAAGAAAAAAGCTTTTTTCGCTGAAAAATTATTAAGGTTTTTTGTATTAACAAATAAGACATACATTTTGAATGGCTAGTGTAGTAAATGTTAAATTCATAATAATACTAATATTTTATTTTTAATAACAAAATAGGTCGTTTACGGCGCCAATAACTGGCGTAACTAAATTCACTTCCTCCAATAGCTTGCATATCTGGGGACCAATAGAAATGGAAAGTCAGAAATGTTCATTTTAGAAACATTTTTTTTCAGGTACAAAAAATGATTTATTCTTAAATTGCGCCGGCCCAGTTGATTCTTGGACGCGTCACCCTAATGTGAAACTTTCTCGGTGCCGGCACATCAGTAATTGTTCTACATTTTGCGTAGGTAAATGGCACGGTAAGTATAAATTGAGCTTTACGTACCTGTAGTTTATAAGAGTATTGTCAAATCTGGAAATCCGGATACTTGTCATGTAGATAGGTAGGTACATGGCCTTATGTATTTTTCATGAGTTAAAGATAGACTCAGAATGTCAGAAAGTCTTGGTTTCGAGACTTACAAGAACCATGTTCACGAGTGACATGGGGTGATATCAAAAATAGAGTAAATACACGCATTTGAATCTTTCGCTCCATCGCTGTTTTTGCCGCTCGCAGCTCGTAAATGTGGCCTTTCTGTTAAAGAGCATATTCCACGTGACGCCCGCATTCCCATACAAACGTATTCCTCAATTTTCTCCCTGGAGTTTAACATGAGAACAATGATTTTTTCACACATTTAAAAAATCATATATCTCCTTTAAAAAATAAAATATAAAAAAATAAGACAATGCAAACACGCATCTGGTCAATATCTAAAATGTGTGAAAAAATCATTGGTTTTATTTCAAAATTCCAGGGAGAAAATTGAAGAATACGTTTGTATGGGAAGCGGCCGCGAGTCACGCGGTCGAGTATGCTGTTAAGTTTGCGAGGGCGCGCAAAACCTACCCGTGTAAACTCGACGTTAGATTGCGGCGGGCGATATTATCAGCGCGGTATTGGAATACTAACAGTGCCTATCTACAGACTCGGGACACGAATCCCGCCTTTTTGTGAAAGATAAAACAGTGTTGGATAATTTGGCACAGTGCTATAACTGAATTGTTACGATTGTTACGCTTTGACAAGGGGTTAATGCGCTGGACAACAGCGCTTCAGATAGTGACTTAGATTTTTGTTGATTTATTTTTTTTTTCTTCTGATTTTGTTATTACCTACCCCATACCATAATGATTGCAGAAGTTTTAGTTGATAATGAATGATTGCGCGATATGTATATGCGATATGAATTATTTTGTGCTGATTGAAAATCTTAGAATTATGATCTTAATGTATTCTTTATGGGCATGAAATTCATCTTTTTTTTTCAAACTCATAGTTTGAAATAATAGGTTTGTACATAATTTTTCCCTCACCAAGCACAAGAGCTTGTCTTTTTTATTGGTGAGGTATAGCGTTATGGTTATATTGTATAATTATTGTGATTTTAAGCTTTGTCATTTTGATTCGATAATGTATTAAATAAATAAATATTAAATGAACAAAAAAAAATTAAAAAAATTCTGCGATTTCAGAAAAAAAAAACAAATAATCACAAAACCATCTGTGCAATCCGTTAGTAAATCGAAAAATTAATAAGAGAGATACAATTATTTAAATGTATGTAGTATTGTATGAAATACAATCGGTGAGAGTAATAAATGTATTTTTCTGCATTTGAAGAACAAAATAAACAATTATTGACCAAGATAGATACAATACCATGCAATTGGTTTAACAATACCATATGCACAGGTTCAATTAAGGGAATAGGTATTACGTACTACATAAATAGATGTAGGTATTTCGAATTTGTCGTCCTCGATAAACCACTAGAGATTACCTTTTCTATTATGTACCTATAAGGGTGTGAGAAGGCGACAACACGATAAACCAGCACCAATCTATTTACGATAAACAGCCTTTGCTACAGTTTACAACACATTATGCGCCATATATGGGTATTCTGATCCATGGGAAAATTTGTACCCATTTGTCGGTCACATCCTTAGCTTTATTGGCGCATACTTTAACTAAATTAGTTGGAAAGGTGGATAATTTACTGGCAAATTAGTTAATTTACACACATTTAATTTTTTTGCGGACTTTTTCAGTATACAGATACAATTTTAATTTGGTTTTGATTCATGATTTCTTTTTTTAAACGAGACTTAAATAATATCCTTTTCCAGATCATAACATAACACCTAAGCATATCTATTATTTTCCCTTATACGCACCCAATGGTGCATAGGGCACTGCGTCGGTACACCATGTGCAGTGTGTCTAGACCATTTTTTTTACTCGAAGATATGATGATCAGTCATACGCTTCAGTACCAGCCCAAGGAAGCGCATTTGGCTACCGTACATGAGGTCGCGGGTTTGATTCCCGTAGGGGGTGAATATGAAATATTTATTTAAATGGAATTTTTATATTAATATTTGCATAACATATTTAACTTGCAAAAAAAAAATATGTATGTAAATAATATGATAGTTTATTAAAATTAATGTTTTCCGGTAGGTACCTACCTACTTATTCTTAAAGAAATAAATCAAGTACACAAAAACAAAGATAAAGGTTTATATTTTCAAAAAAGTTACAATTAATACAATATCAAAGAAACAATAACATTATTTTAGAAAGAGTAAAAAAACACTTCTCTAATTTCAATTATAAAACTGTACATCACAAACGTTTAATTTTGACATATTGTTAGAATAATCAAAGCAGAATTGAAAAGAATCACTGAATGTTTGTCTTGTAAAAACTACACAGAAATTTTTGATCCGTTTTCGAATACATCCGCTTCCACTTCCTCCTCTTCGTCTTCTAGTTGAAAGATGTCGTCATCTATACCGGCTACTTGGCACTGCTGGTACTCGGATATTAGATCATTCAAGTTGGACTCTGCTTCCGTGAACTCCATTTCATCCATACCCTCACTTGTGTACCAGTGAAGGAAAGCTTTCCTCCTGTACATGGAAGAATACTGCTCAGAGATGCGCTTGAATGTCTCTTGAATGGATGTCGAGTTCCCAATGAAAGTGGCAGATAAGTTGAGCCCAGTAGGTGGAATATCGCACACTGCAGTTTTCACATTATTCGGAATCCATTCCACGAAGTTTGAATTATTTTTATTCTGCATGTTTAACATTTGTTCGTCGATTTCTTTCATAGCCACGCGTCCTCTAAATATAGCCGCTACTGTGAGGTAGCGTCCCTTCCTCGGATCGCAGGCAGCCATCATGTTCTTGGACTCGAACATCTGATGCGTCAGCTCTGAAACTGTCGAAGCTTGAAACTGTTTGCTGTCCCTCGCCACCAGTGGGGCGAAGCCTGA
This sequence comes from Micrasema minimum, assembly GCA_022494985.1. NCBI lineage: Eukaryota > Metazoa > Arthropoda > Insecta > Trichoptera > Brachycentridae > Micrasema > Micrasema minimum. The sequence goes on along the minus strand of JAGVSP010003043.1, from coordinate 16,230 downwards.
TATGAAGAAATGAAGCCTCGGGAACGGTACCATATTAACAGCCAATTTCCGTAAATCCGCGTTCAGTTGACCAGGAAACCTGAGGCAGGTTGTAACACCTGACATTGTTGCGGAGATCAGATGGTTCAAGTCTCCGTACGTGGGGTTTGGTAGCTTGAGTGTTCTGCTACATATATCGTACAAAGCTTCGTTGTCCATGCAGAAAGTTTCATCGACATATTCTATCAAATGGTTTATTGAAAGAGTTGTATTGTACGGTTCCACTACTGTGTCTGAAACCTTTGGGCTAGGAACCACGGAAAACGTGTTTAAGATTCGATCTGGGTATTCGTCGCGAACTCGCTGCATCACGAGGGTTCCCATTCCTGATCCAGTACCTCCTCCTAGGGAATGGATGAACTGGAATCCTTGAATACAGTCGCAGAATTCGATCTCTTTACGCATAACGTCGTTCACTCTATCAGCTAACTCGGCTCCTTCCGCATAATGTCCTTTGGCCCAGTTGTTTCCTGCCCCGGACTGCGCGTAAATAAAGTTGTCTGGATGAAATAACTTCCCAGTGGCACCAGACCGTATGGCATCTATAGTTCCTGGTTCCAGATCGACTAAGATGGATCTGGGAACATACTTATTGGTAGAGGGCTCGGTGTAGAAAACGTTGATCCTTTCCAACTGCTGGGCTGAATTACCAGAGTATAATCCATTCGAATCGATGCCATGTTCTTGAGAAATGACGTTCCAAAACTGAAACAAATCAAACTCAAAAAATCACAAAAACACAATCATTTACATACCAAAAATAGGTGTTGTCTAATAGTATAATTGAATTTCAAACAATATTAACCGCAAGAGAAAATGTCACAAAATTTTCTGGTTATTTTTTGTGTAGGTATTATTTTCTTATAAACGCATTTTCATGTTGTTTGCATTAAATTGGAGATATTATTAAAAATGCGTGATAGAAAATTTTACACAATTAGTTCTTAGGAATCAGAAAAAAAATACACGAGTTTATAAGTACATAAGAAAGCTAAAAATACCCGTAAAAATAAAGAATTATGCAGTAGTTATTTTTTACCTTTTCTCCCATTTGATTTCCACATTGTCCAATTTGTACGACTACAATTTCCCTCATTTTAATTATGTAAAAAACAACAAAAATTTGGTCAAAAAAATTGAATTTATATATAATAATTTGGAAAGCCGAAAAAATTTATTTATGAACGGGTGAATTAAAAATATGATAGTTATTTCATTTATTTGTTTCGCATACTTTAAATTTCGAATTACGTTATGAATTTTTCAGTACTTACGATATTATAAGAAAAGTGTAAAGTGTAGGTACCGCTTAAAAGATGTTAGTAGATACAAATAGTAACCTATTTTTCATAGATTTCGTAGATCCATAGATTTCATAGATCAGGTTGTCAAGCTTAAAACAATAATATGGGGGTTAAATAAAATGAGATGGATGTCGCTTACATTTATCCAACAAAAATTAATCATAACGACAGAGGAACTACCTGATAATATAAAAATGTTTGCATATCCTATATCAGTTCACCTCGTAGAATAGTGGTAGCGCATTTAGCCGCCGTACATGAGGTCACAGGTTCGTTTCCCGTAGTTCATCGTGAAATATTGATTTAAATGTGATTTTCAAAATTATAATAATTGCCTGGGTCGCTACTGAGTGACTCGCCATCTTTTTGTCTAATTGATTGTGATTATAAGCGGAAACATATTATGTGAAATGTAAGTAAATAAAATAAAATAATTCATGTGTGATACCTTGGACTGGTACTGAAGCGTATGACTGATATCTTACCTTTATAGAATAAAAAAAATGATCAAGATACACGGCACTTGGTGTACCGATGCGGTACTGGGTGCAAGCGTATGAATGATCATCTTACCTTTATAGAATAAAAAAATGATCAGAGAAATTCACGGCATATTTGATCGTGTACCAATGCAGATGCCCTATGCACTATTGGGAAGCAGACAAGGAAAAATGTAGTAGTAGTAGTAATAATTATTTATTTTATGGTTCCGTCAAACAAATTATGAAATATTTTACGTTTCAGTTAAATTTCGAACCACGGTTTTCTGAGAAATCATTAATCTCATTTCTGTCATATTTAGGATCGTATTACATAGAAAAAGAAGCTTAATGATTATTCATTATCATTGGTAGATTTGTTTAAAAAAAATCTTGCTCATAACACTATTTATGAATTAAAAAACGACACATTTTTCAACAACAACTTTCGTAAGGACGCTTTAATTAAAACCAGTGAAACTCCTGCTTGTTAAAAATAAATGACGTCATAAAGAAGAACGTATTTTGATGGACATGATTTAGTAAAATTTTTAATTTTAACCATAAAATAAAATAGTGATTCTTTACAAGATCGAGGATGTGATAAACACCTGTTAGGGCTGAGAGGGAAAACGGAGTTGAGTAACATTTTTATATCAAGATTGTTTGATTGATGATAGTGACGTGAATAGCCAATCCGCGAGAGTAATCGATTAAATTTAAAACCAGTTGTGTAAATAAACGACTGTTAAAAAGTATTAGTCCTGTAAATAATCGTTTAAAAAAAAGTTGGCTTTACGGACGATAATTTTACGTGATAACGTTATAAGAAAACATTGATGAAAAAAAGCATACTTTTATGAATTGAATTGAATTGAATTACTATTACTGAATTATCATTATTTTGTATAATACAAAGCAGGAGTTAATTGAAAATTACAATTTTTCCATAAATTAACATTTTTTTTTTTTTTCTTCTTGTGTGCTGCTGCTGTCTCCCTTCTACTCGGGGGCATCGGCCGATGGAGTGAAAGAGAGATAGATGCGTCACAAACCGAACGCTTAGGCCGATCGTGCCTCTCTATCGCTTGTCCCGCGCTCTCGCTTGCACACTCGGCTCAGGCGGAACGTGACAATGAGTCATGCTTTTTCGTGTGTGCAGCCGGCGTTCATCGATTTATTAGACGTTATCACGTCAAAAATACATGATAATATATAATACTATTTACAAACGACACTATATGGATGAACTTTTTAGAAAACATTTTTGTGGTAAAATATATTTTTTTGTTAAATTTTTAAAATCTAAGATAAAAAATTAAACGTGGAAAACCAAAAATGCTGCATAGTACAACTATTACTACTTTCCCTTATCCGCACCCAGTGGTGCACCAGGGCACTGCATCGGTACTCATAGTGCAGTGATTTATGATCATTGCAACTAACCCTATCTAAAATTGTTTAATTGTAAAGTCTATAAATTCTTTTTGGTGGCATTTGCTTTATTAATTATTTTAAATAGTTTTGAACACAATGCAACAGTACGCTTTTAATGTTAATTTCATGCATTTCGATTTTATATTTTCCTATAGTAAAATTTAGTAAATAATATCATTATTATTACTATGTACTTATCGGTAAAAGTATGTTTTTATTTTTCATAAAACATAATGAAATTAGGAAATAATCTACTAATTACTAGAAATCGTACTTTTTCTTGTCTTAATTCAGGTATTTACTGTTTTCACTCTTACACACATACACTTACATTATTTTATTGTAATACAGATCTTTACATATTTCACTGATACACGCATGTTCAGCACACTATTTCACACCCTACCATTTTTACTACCAGTACATACAAAATTTTCACAACTTAATCTTTGTAGTATGAAAATGAGCAATATCGTTGATATATTTAAACTTTCTAATGTATTTATTATTGCCTTTCATAAGGTAATTTACTCTCAGCTTATCCATTATCAACGGGCGAGAAGTTAACCCTTTTTTTATCAAAATGCTCGCGGTCTTCGTTCCAAGCTACCAGTTTTCTATCACAATATATTAAGTAATAGTTATGACGTAATATTGATCACGGAAAGTTGGCTATGCGAGGGAGTTCTAGATTCGGAGATTTGTGACGATAGGTATGATGTTTTCCGTCTCGATCGGGATCATATCGCAAGCGGTAAGATGAACGGTGGTGGAGTTATTATCTTGGTGCTCAAGAGTCTTGTCGCTCATGAGCGTCCTAATTGGAGACAAACGGGCTCCGAGTGCCTGTGGATCACCATCCCTTCTACGTCGCTTCGCTTGTACAACAGTAATAGTACTTCGCTTACCCGTGACTTACATATTTGCTCTGCATATGCTCCTCCAAATAATGTTAATGTTAATCTGGTAAATAGAAATAGAAACTATGTACCATTATCTCAACATATTCATCGCCTCACTTCAATATTCGAAAACGCATTAAGCTCGAACGATGACTATTATTTAGTTGCAGGAGATTTCAACTTGTACAATATTCAATGGAACTCTTTCGATACTCCAATTTATAATCATAAAGGTTCCGTCGAATTTCAAGAGGCAGGCAGAAGCTTGGTCCAACTATTTACAAAACACAACTTTTACCAATATAATCTCAATAAAAACTCGAAAGGCAACGTACTCGATCTTATTTTTAGTAACTTTACGACTGAAGTTATCCACTCTAACTTTCCTTTAGTAAAGGAAGATGTCTTTCACCCTTTGTTGGAGTTAACAATAACAGATATATTTTGCAGCTCCCTTTATCAATAATACTGAACCTCAAAGAAGATTTCGGAAAGGCAACTATGATAAAATTAATGAGCAATTTTCTCATATTAATTGGTATCAACACTTTTCGGGTTTATCGGTGGATGATACTGTAGATGGTTTTTATGACATTATTGGTAAAGCAATCAATGAGTATATTCCCCTTGATACGAGAACTCAGAAACGACTCTATCCTAATTGGTTTAATGATGCTCTGTTAAAATTAATAAAGGAAAAGAACAAAGCCCATGCTAAATGGAAAAAAATATGCTAATCCACTGGATTATGATGAATTTGCATTATTGCGTAGACGTTAAAAGCTATTACAGGAAATTTGCTTAAAAAACTTTTATTAAGTCATCGGAAGATAATATAAAAAAGAATCCGAAGCAACTATGGTCATATATTAAGACACACGCCGCAGTGCTTCAACTTATCCCAAATCTTTTGTATACCATGATAAAAAATACGAACAAGGTCAAACAATTTGTCAAGGTTTAAATGATTTTTTCAGCTCAGTTTTTAGTAAGCCTGCAGACACGTACCCTGTCGATAATCTTGTGCCACCATATTACGGAGATAATGATTTGATCAATAAGATCCAGACTACTGAAGAGGAGATATGTAAACTTTTGCTAGCCCTAGATACTAATGGAGGTGCTGTAGCGATGGAGTGCCACCATATTTTATTGTTAAATGCGCTAAATCTTTGAGTACTCCCCTTAATATCATCTTTAATCTTTCTCTAAAGCAAGGACACTTCCCTATGAAATGGAAAGAGGCTCATATTCTACCCATACACAAAAAAGGAACAAAAATCGAAACAACTAACTATAGAGTTATTTCTATTCTCAATACATTTAGCAAGGTATTTGAACAAATTGTCTATAAAAGGGTTTACCCCCGTTATAGTCAAAGGGAATACCTCCTCAACAACACGGATTCCTTAAAGGTAAATCAACCGCGTCTAACCTAATTGAATTTACTGATTTTGTGCTGCGTCGAATGGATAAACAAGAACAAGTGGATGTGATCTACACGGACTTCGAGAAGGCATTCGATCGCGTGGACCACGTCATTCTGCTGAATAAAACTATTGAACTTAGGTATACAAGGTGATATTTACCGTTGGATTTCATCCTACGTTAGTAACAGGAGCAAGCCGTCGTACTTGGAGGCTTTAAATCAGACTTTATTAGTATTTCATCGGGACTGCCTCAAGGTTCCCATTTGGGACCGTTGCTCTACAATGCGTACCTTTACGACATTTATGCCGTTGTACATAATTCTAAGTTTTTTAATGTATGCAGATGATAAGAAGATCTATCTTAATATTAAGAACACAAATGACTGCCTTAAACTCCAGGACGACCTATATCGCTTAACGGTATATTATGAAAAAAACCGAATAAATGTAAATGCATCCAAATGTTTACTTATGTCTTTCTCTCGTAGCAATAATCCCATATTGTACCAATACCAAATAGGCAACCAAGTTGTACAACGGGTTGAATCTGTGCGTGATCTAGGAGTAATTTTAGACAAGAAATTAACCTTTGAGAACCATATCGATAATATAATCAATCGTGCATATAGCAATTTTGGGATTTGTCATTCGTACTTGTCAGGTTTTTAAATGATATTAGTTGCATCAAAACAGTTTACTATGCTTACGTTCGTAGTCTGCTGGAATATGCTTCTTGTATTTGGTCTCCAAATATATCACTTACAAGGATAGATTAGAGAAAATTCAATGGACATTCTTACGACATCTCAATTGGAGGTGTAAGGTTCACAGATCTTAATTATAAAAATTCTTGTGACATACATCACCTGCTTAGCCTTGAAGATCGTCGTCTGTCGTTGGACATGGGAATCCTGCATGACTTGCTAAGCGGAAGGACGTCTTGACAGTCCAGCTCTGGTATCTGAGCTGGCCCTGAAAGTACCTGGCTACCCGTACTCGTCACACGTCTCAATCTCTATTCCATTTGCCAGTAGCTCGTAGTAACTATGCGCGTAATTCTCCATTGATTCGTATAACTCGTAATTATAATACAAAGTTCAGCAATATTGATTTGTTTTGACTGTAGCAAATTTATATTTAAAAAAAGAGTCATAAAAGAATTATTTTCCTCTCATGTTTAAATAATCAGCGATAGTATTTATTCTCTATAAGAATTCACACACACGTGTGCACCCACTCTATCACCCTTTCTCCCAGCCTTACACTCACTCACACACTCACCCAACCCACCCCACCTCTCTCTCTTTAATATAATGTATTTTAAATTTTTATAGTTGTATTTCCTCCTTTTTATTTTCTTTCAACTAATGTGTTTTTTGTGGCTCTCTGTTATTGGCTTATATAATATGTTTAATTTTACTCTGTATACCTTATTCTATGTATTGCTGTTGAGTAATCCCTAATAAATAAAATAAATAAAAATAAAAAAAAAAAAAAGTTTCCAAACAATTATTATGTCGAGTGAGTAAACTAAGTATCTAATGTAAATTAATAAAATAAACTGTTGTGATTCTTCAAACCATGGTTGATAGCATCACTAAATTGAGAGGGAAAGTAATTTAATTGATCTTGTACCATTATGGGTTTCTGATTCCGTTAACGGGAAAAATCGTATACATTTTATGGAAATCGTCCATAAAAAGTTATGGGATTCGCGAAATTAATCATGGAATATTCCCCGCTTCTAAAAACCTATCTCAATTTGCGCGGAAACAATAACACTTAATCATAACATGTAATGGAAAATATTCTCAAAGTACGAGATTGCATATCCTAAATGAGGCTTTTATAGCAACAAAAGTTTTTGATTCTGTTGGCCAAACAAAAACTGTATATTTAATGTTTTCGTGATTATTTAACTATGAAAAAAATGATGATAAATTGCTACTTATAGGCATTGAATTGAATGATTATTACTGAATTATCATGATTGTTAAAATACACAACAGGAGTTAATTGAATTGTTTTCCCCCCTCCCCATAAATTAACATTTTTGCACTCGTTAATTTCACTTTCACTTTCTTCTTGTGTGTTGCTGCTGTCTCCCTTCTACTCGGGGGCATCGGCCGGTGGAGTGAAAGAGAGATAGATGCGTCACAAACCGAACGCTTAGGCCGATCGTGCCTCTCTATCGCTTGTTTCCGCGCTCTCGCATGCACACTCGGCTCAGGCGGAACGTGACAATGAGTCATGCTTTTTCGTGTGTGCAGCCGGCGTTCATCGATTTATTAGACGTTATCACGTCAAAAATACATGATAATATATAATACAATTTTACAAACGACACTATATGGATGAACTTTTTAGAAAACATTTTTGTGGTAAATATTTTTTTGTTAAATTTTTTTAAAATCTAAGATAAAAAATTAAACGTGGAAAACCAAAAATGCTGCATAAGTACAAACTATTACTACTTTCCCTTATCCGCCACCAGTGGTGCACCAGGGCACTGCATCGGTACTCATAGTGCAGTGATTTATGATCATTGCAACTAAACCCTACTCTAAAAATTGTTTAATTGTAAAGTCTATAAATTCTTTTTGGTGGCATTTGCTTTATTAATTATTTTAAATAGTTTTGAACACAATGCAACTGTACGCTTTTAATGTTAATTTCATGCATTTCGATTTTATATTTTTTTCCTATAGTAAAATTTAGTAATATAATATTATTATTATTACTATGTACTAATCGGTAAAAGTATGTTTTTATTTTTCATAAAACATAATGAAAATTAGGAAATAAATCTACTAATTACTAGAAATCGTCACTTTTTTCTTTGTCTTAATTCAGGTATTTACTGTTTTCACTCTTACACACATACACTTACATTATTTTATTGTAAATACAGATCTTTACATATTTCACTGATACACGCATGTTCAGCACACTATTTCACACCCTACCATTTTTACTACCAGTACATACAAAATTTTCACAACTTAATCTTTTGTAGTATGAAAAGATGAGCAATATCGTTGATATATTTAAACTTCTAATGTATTTAATTATTGCCTTTCATAAGGTAATTTACTCTCAGCTTATCCATTATCAACGGGGCGAGAAGTTAACCCTTTTTTATCAAAATGCTCGCGGTCTTCGTTCCAAGCTACCAGTTTTCTATCACAATATATTAAGTAATAGTTATGACGTAATATTGATCACGGAAAGTTGGCTATGCGAGGAGTTCTAGATTCGGAGATTTGTGACGATAGTTATGATGTTTTCCGTCTCGATCGGGATCATATCGCAAGCGGTAAGATGAACGGTGGTGGAGTTATTATCTTGGTGCTCAAGAGTCTTGTCGCTCATGAGCGTCCTAATTGGAGACAAACGGGCTCCGAGTGCCTGTGGATCACCATCCCTTCTACGTCGCGCTTCGCTTGTACAACAGTAATAGTACTTCGCTTACCCGTGACTTACATATTTGCTCTGCATATGCTCCTCCAAATAATGTTAATGTTAATCTGGTAAATAGAAATAGAAACTATGTACCATTTATCTCAACATATTCATCGCCTCACTTCAATATTCGAAAACGCATTAAGCTCGAACGATGACTATTATTTAGTTGCAGGAGATTTCAACTTGTACAATATTTCAATGGAACTCTTTCGATACTCCAATTTATAATTCATAAAGGTTCCGTCGAATTTCAAGAGGCAGGCAGAAGCTTGGTCCAACTATTTACAAAACACAACTTTTACCAATATAATCTCAATAAAAACTCGAAAGGCAACGTACTCGATCTTATTTTTAGTAACTTTACGACTGAAGTTATCCCACTTAAACTTTCCTTTAGTAAAGGAAGATGTCTTTCACCCTTTGTTGGAGTTAACAATAACAGATATTTTTGCAGCTCCCCTTTATCAATAATACTGAACCTCAAAGAAGATTTCGGAAAGGCAACTATGATAAAATTAATGAGCAATTTTCTCATATTAATTGGTATCAACACTTTTCGGGTTTATCGGTGGATGATACTGTAGATGGTTTTTATGACATTATTGGTAAAGCAATCAATGAGTATATTCCCCTTGATACGAGAACTCAGAAACGACTCTATCCTAATTGGTTTAATGATGCTCTGTTAAAATTAATAAAGGAAAAGAACAAAGCCCATGCTAAATGGAAAAAATATGCTAATCCACTGGATTATGATGAATTTGCATTATTGCGTAGACGTTAAAAGCTATTACAGGAAATTTGCTTAAAAAACTTTATTAAGTCATCGGAAGATAATATAAAAAAGAATCCGAAGCAACTATGGTCATATATATTAAGACACGCCGCAGTGCTTCAACTTATCCCAAATCTTTTGTATACCATGATAAAAAATAACGAACAAGGTCAAACAATTTGTCAAGGTTTTTAATGATTTTTTCAGCTCAGTTTTTAGTAAGCCTGCAGACACGTACCCTGTCGATAATCTTGTGCCACCATATTACGGAGATAATGATTTGATCAATAAGATCCAGACTACTGAAGAGGAGATATGTAAACTTTTGCTAGCCCTAGATACTAATGGAGGTGCTGGGTAGCGATGGAGTGCCACCATATTTTATTGTTAAATGCGCTAAATCTTTGAGTACTCCCCTTAATATCATCTTTAATCTTTCTCTAAAGCAAGGACACTTCCCTATGAAATGGAAAGAGGCTCATATTCTACCCATACACAAAAAAGGAACAAAAATCGAAACAACTAACTATAGAGTTATTTCTATTCTCAATACATTTAGCAAGGTATTTGAACAAATTGTCTATAAAAGGGTTTACCCCGTTATAGTCAAAGGAATACCTCCTCAACAACACGGATTCCTTAAAGGTAAATCAACCGCGTCTAACCTAATTGAATTTACTGATTTTGTGCTGCGTCGAATGGATAAACAAGAACAAGTGGATGTGATCTACACGGACTTCGAGAAGGCATTCGATCGCGTGGACCACGTCATTCTGCTGAATAAACTATTGAACTTAGGTATACAAGGTGATATTTACCGTTGGATTTCATCCTACGTTAGTAACAGGAGCCAAGCCGCCGTCGTACTTGGAGGCTTTAAATCAGACTTTATTAGTATTTCATCGGGACTGCCTCAAGGTTCCCATTTGGGACCGTTGCTCTACAATGCGTACCTTTACGACATTTTATGCCGTTGTACATAATTCTAAGTTTTTAATGTATGCAGATGATAAGAAGATCTATCTTAATATTAAGAACACAAATGACTGCCTTAAACTCCAGGACGACCTATATCGCTTATAACGGTTTATTATGAAAAAAACCGAATAAATGTAAATGCATCCAAAGTTTTACTTATGTCTTTCTCTCGTAGCAATAATCCCATATTGTACCAATACCAAATAGGCAAACCAAGTTGTACACGGGTTGAATCTGTGCGTGATCTAGGAGTAATTTTAGACAAGAAATTAACCTTTGAGAACCATATCGATAATATTAATCAATCGTGCATATAGCAATTTGGGATTTGTCATTCGTACTTGTCAGGTTTTTAATGATATTTAGTTGCATCAAAACAGTTTACTATGCTTACGTTCGTAGTTGTCTGCTGGAATATGCTTCTTGTATTTGGTCTCCACAATTATATCAACTTACAAGGATAGATTAGAGAAAATTTCAATGGACATTCTTACGACATTCAATTGGAGTGTAGGTTCACAGATCTTTAATTATAAAAAATTCTGTGGTGACATACATCACCTGCTTAGCCTTGAAGATCGTCGTCTTGTCGTTTGGACATGGGAATCCTGCATGACTTGCTAAGCGGACGTCTTGACAGTCCAGCTCTGGTATCTGAGCTGGCCCTGAATAGTACTGGCTACCGTACTCGTCACACGTCTCAATCTCTATTCCATTTGCCAGTAGCTCGTAGTTAACTATGCGCGTAATTCTCCATTGATTCGTATAACTCGTAATTATAATACAAAGTTCAGCAATATTGATTTGTTTGACTGTAGCAATTTTATATTTAAAAAAAGAGTCATAAAAGAATTATTTTCCTCTCATGTTTAAAACTCAGCGATAGTATTTTATTCTCTTAGAATTCACACACACTCGTGCACCCACTCTATCACCCTTTCTCCCAAGCCTTACACTCACTCACACACACCCACCCACCCTCTCTCTCTTTTTAATATAATGTATTTTAATTTTTATAGTTGTATTTCCTCCTTTGTATTTTCTTTAATGTGTTTTTTGTGGATCTCTGTTATTGGCTTATATAATGTTTAATTTACTCTGTATTTCCTTATTCTATGTATTGCTGTTGAGTAATCCCTAATAAATAAAATAAATAAAAATAAAAAAAAAAGTTTCCAAACAATTTTTTATGTCGAGTGAGTAAACTAAGTATCTAATTAAATTAATAAAATAATACTGTTTGATTCTTCAAACCAGTTGATAGCATCACTAAATTGAGAGGGAAAGTAATTTAATTGACTTGTACCGATTTGGTTCTGATCCGGTTACGGGAAAAATCGTATAATTTATGGAATCGTCCATAAAAAGTTATGGGGATTGCGAAATTAATCATTGAATATTCCCGCTAAAAAAACCTCTCAATTTGCACGGAACAATAACACTTAATCATAATTGTTGGAAATATTCTCAAAAAGACGAGAGTTGCATCCTAAAGAGGCTTTTATGCAACGAAAGTTTTGGATTCTGTTGGCACGAATTTCTTAAGTAGTTTCTAATGTTTACGGTATTTTTAACGGTATGAAACTACAAAAATCATTGAAAACGAGATTATTGTGATTTGTAAACGCCTCTCATTATTACAGGTCATTTATTTTATGAGTTTGATGTGAAAATAGGTTTTTAAAAATCATCAAGGGAAACGTGAGCTTTCTTGTGTGCGTAACCTACCATAACGTCAATAAGATTACAACTCGCTGATATTTAAAAAAAAAGATTTTGGACTCATGTAACTTAATAAACATTGTAACATAATATAAAAATTAAACCAATTAAAAACTGGCAGTACACATCGGAGTTCTGGTACCAACCCTTATGTATGGTAGTGAAGCGTGGTGTTGGAAAAAGAAGGATGAAAATAGACAAAATGCTGTTGAAATGCGATCTTTCTAAGGACGTTGTATGATAGGTGTACAAATGTCTAAATTACAGCAGAGTGCAAGGCTGAGATAAGCATTATCGACAAAATAAGGAAAGGGCTTTTACGATGGTTTGGTCATGTGGTGCGGATGAGTGATGAAAGAACGGCTAAAGGAAGTTTAAATGCAAGTGTGCCTGGATGTAGTACATGAAAGTGGACATGTGAAAAGTAGGAATAAACGGCGTATGTGCATGAGAAGATGTATGAATGAAGAGGAAGCAAAGGAAGTATATCAGGACCAGAGTGGTATGGGTTACTATCCTCTCTGTCTACCCTTACGGGGAAATGGCGTGATGGTTAGTTTAATAATTTAATTAAATGTCTTTTGAAGGGGTGAGTAGTTTGTGTGTGTCTGGGTGAGGATGTAAGGGTGTCTGTGGAAAAGGCATGTACATTATTCTTTCCTGCACAATAATAATAAAATATGTACAAAAAATTTATAGTGAGTTTCAATTTATACTAAAAATATTTAAATTTCGGTAAAATTACAATAAAAATATTTTCATGTTTACATACAGATTATTGTAAAACACGATAAAATAACACAAAGTATCCCACCTTTATGAACCACTTTCGTTTGTTTGAAGTGAACTTTCGTTTTGTAAGTGAAACGGTGTATTGTGTTCCATTGTACGGGTAATAAATAATGTATTGAAACCCCAGACATGAGTACACTAATAAGTACATTGCAAAGCGTTGCATTTCGCGTTAATGCAGTATTATTGAAAATAAATTTCCTTCGAGCGTCCCCTGATTTCGGGGGGCGGTGCCGTGGAGGAAGATAAATCTCAGAAAGCTGTTGTAATGTGCACTGTTCAACAATAGTAGGGATTGTAAGCGGCATAGCGGCCCAAGAGAAGCGCGCACAAACACCCCAGGGCGTCGAACGTGGAGACTCGCGCTCTAGGATCACGCTACCAGGGAAGTTCGATTGACTGACAGACTCTAGCCCTCAGATAGACCCTGAAGGTGTACTGCTCCATTCCAGAAATGGGGTGTGAGCGCGTTGTCTGGCAGCGGCGGGCGTCCGTGCGGTCGCCCTTGCCTGGTCGGCCCCCAACAAAATCTTAGTGGGAAGCCTGCACACCTCGACCTTTCCACCAGCCGCCCGTCACTGCCGGCAAACACGGCACACTGGGCGGCCAATGGCACAGCCCCGACAGGACGCTCATGGTTGACACGTGCGCATCTTGAGGAGAGACCCTCGAACTCGCTGCTCTAGTGATCAATGCGACTGGGATAAATCTGACTGACAGACGCTAGTCGCGAACTCACCTAAACTGAAGTACTATTACTACTTTACCTCGTAATATACTCGCACCCAAATGGTGCATTATACTATTGTTGAAACAGTGCACATTACAACAGCTTCTGAGATTTATCTTCCTCCACGGCACCGCCCCCGAAATCAGGGGGACCTCGAAGGAAATTTATTTTCAATAATACTGCATTAACGCGAAATGCAACGCTTTGCAATGTACTTATTAGTGTACTCATGTCTGGGGTTTCAATACATTATTTATTACCCGTACAATGGAACACAATACACCGTTTCACTTACAAAACGAAAGTTCACTTCAACGTTGGTTCATAAAGGTGGGATACTTTGTGTTATTTAATCGTGTTTACAATAATCTGTATGTAAACATGAAAATATTTTTATTGTAATTTTACCGAAATTTAAATATTTTAGTATAAATTGAACTCACTATAAATTTTTGTACATATTTATTATTATTGTGCAGGAAAGAATAATGTACATGCCATTTCCACAGACACCCTTACATCCTCACCCAGACACACACAAACTCTCACCCTTTCAAAAGACATTTAATTAAATAATTAACTAACCATCACGCCATTTCCCCGTAAGGGTAGGCAGAGAGGATAGAACGCCATACCACTCTGTCCTGATATACTTCCTTTGCTTCCTCTTCATTCATACATCTTCTCATGCACATACGCCGTTTATTCCTACTTTTCACATGTCCACTTTCATGTACTACATCCAGGCACACTTGCATTTAAACTTCCTTTAGCCGTTCTTTCATCACTCATCCGCTCCACATGACCAAACCATCGTAAAAGCCCTTTCCTTATTTTGTCGATAATGCTTATCTCAGCCTTGCACTCTGCTGTAATTTAGACATTTGTACACCTATCATACAACGTCTTAGAAAGATCGCATTTCAACAGCATTTGGTCTATTTTCATCCTTCTTTTTCCAACACCACGCTTCACTACCATACATAAGGGTTGGTACCAGAACTCCGATGTGTACTGCCAGTTTTTAATTGGTTTAATTTTTATATTATGTTACAATGTTTATTAAGTAACATGAGTCCAAAATCTTTTTTTAAAATATCAGCGAGTTGTAATCTTATTGACGTTACGGTAGGTTACGCACACAAGAAAGCTCACGTTTCCCTTGATGATTTTTAAAAACCTATTTCCACATCAAACTAATAAAATAAATGACCTGTAATAATGAGAGGCGTTTACAAATCACAATAGTCTCGTTTAATAATATTTTTTTGTAGTTAAATTTACCGTAAACATTAAAATACAGTTGTGCCAACAGAAACTCTTTTAAGAAACTCGTCTAAGAGGCTTTTATACAACTTTCGTTGCATAAAAGCCTCTTTAGGATGCAACTCTCGTCTTTTGAGAATATTTCCAACAATTATGATTAAGTGTTATTGTTCCGTGCAAATTGAGAGGTTTTTTAGCGGGAATATTCAAAGATTTACTTCGCAATCCCCATAACTTTTTATGGACGATTCCATAAATTATACGATTTTTCCCGTAACGGATCAGAACCAAATCGGTACAAGTCAATTAAATTACTTTCCCTCTCAATTTAGTGATGCTATCAACTGGTTTGAAGAATCAAACAGTTTATTTTATTAATTTAATTAGATACTTAGTTTTACACACTAGACATAATAATTGTTTGGAAACTTATTATTTCCTAATTTTATTATGTTTTATGAAAAATAAAAACATACTTTTACCGATAAGTAACATAGTAATCATAATGATATTATTTACTAAACTTTACTATAGGAAAATATAAAATCGAAATGCATGAAATTAACATTAAAAGCGTACTGTTGCATTGTGTTCAAAACTATTTAAAATAATTAATAAAGCAAATGCCACCAAAAGAATTTTATAGACTTTACAATTAAATAATTTTAGATAGGGTTAGTTGCAATGATCATAAATCACTGCACTATGAGTACCGATGCAGTGCCCTAGTGCACCACTGGTGCGGATAAGGGAAAGTAGTAATAGTTGTACTATGCAGCATTTTTGTTTTTTCCAGGTTTAATTTTTATCTTAGATTTTAAAAATTTAACAAAAAAAATATTTACCACAAAAATGTTTTCTACAAAAGTTCATCCATAAAGTGTCGTTTGTAAAATAGTATTATTTATTAT
>JAGVSP010003042.1:0-60969 GCA_022494985.1 Micrasema minimum | reverse complement strand
CAAAGGATTACTGAACATCGGACTCCCCCTACCCGGGACCTACAATAACGTTCCGCACTAGCATTTCAGTTTGAAGTTGATCGTCTCAGGAAGGTGCATGTATTTTTTTATCGGGTTTTCCTTGTGCAACAGTTGAGTTTGAAAATTTATTTTAAATAAGTAGCTCTAAATTTACCAAAAAAAGTATGGATATTGATATTGCAGGTAATGACAGCATATATTTAAAAATAGTTTTATTTTGTTTCTTTGAATTACAATATTGTTATTCCGTATCGAAAATGTTTGTTTTATTTAGGTTTTTTTATTTTACATTTTTGATATTTCCGAGAGTGTAAGTTGTACGATTTCGTGCTATTTCGCTACATTTCTTATTTTACCATAGAGGATAAAGCTTCGACAATAGAATAAAAATAGAAATTAGCCGTCGATTTTCGTCGTTTTTTGCTTTGTAGGTCATCAAATAAAACAGCGGATTTTTTAAAAATTTAAAATTAAAATGAATTTTTATTAAAAATTGTTTATAATTTTATTTTAGGGTTACCAGGTGTCTCCAACGTCATAACCATGACTCGGAAATTTGTTTAATAATTCACATGGCTGAGGCGCGTCTCGCATCTCGCGCGACGCGCCTCAGCCATGTGGGTGACGTCATCACTAGCCCTCCCCCGGTTGGCATCGCCCAGTCTGCGCATGCTCTCTTTTTGAAATCCCTCTTTAGAACAGAGAGTTCGTCATTCCACCATGGAGTGCCGATCTTGCCCCTTGGCCTGATCGCCCCAAGATGGAGTCCGCTGCCTCGTGACACACTTTTGTAAAGTGGTCCCCTGTGTCCCTCCTGGCAACTCTGACATTGAAACCGGCTAGCTCCTCCCGCAAAGCAGCTCCGAAAACCCCCAGTCCGCATTTCGAGTCCTGTAGGACCACAGGCCATATCCGCTTCCTATGTGAAGCATATGGATTCCACAAACTGCCTCCAAGCCAAAGCGATCGGCCGCCAGTTCTCGTGCATCTTCCTAAGTCAGGTCCACGTCCCGTAGCTCTGACGCTATGCATCCTAAAATACTTTTTACATCATAAAACAATAGGAAATCTCATTAAGAATAATAATAACTAAATAAATAATTTTGGCCGGCTAGATTGATCAAAAACCTCTATGTGCGCCGCCCGTTTCCGACACACTCCAGGACACCTTGTGATCAATTTCTCAATCATAGCTATAAATACAACGTGTACATAGTTTTGTTACCTTGTTAAATAAAGCAACCTGCGTACGTAAGTAACATCTTTTATTTAATACAATACTTAAACTCATTCAATAAAGTTGACGAGATGGTATTTTACCATTCAAATACATCTCGCTACAATACCTACATATTTACGTATTTCTCAAGATCCGACTCAAATAAAACTACCAAGTTACTAAAAATGCTCAATAAAATAGCAACACTATTACATAAAAAAAAACTATATATCGAAGTACCTTTAATGCAATCTAAAACCTTATATTTACTTGACTAACAGTTCTTCCAAAACAAGATTATCAAGTTTAAACTCGATGTCAAATCGACTCTGGCTATCTCATAAAATGAATATATTTTATTTGTGATTTTGCTAAAATTGCAAATAAATAGAGGGTAGATATTAGTTTGCGTTTACGGTTTTATAAAACCAAATTCTTCTCTAATAATTAATTTGAGATATGTTAACGACACTAACTTCGTAATGTTGCAGCTGCCAAGTAGGAAAAAAATGCATAATATCGACGCCTCCTGCGTATAATATCGTAACCCACAAATCGTCGATTTTGAGTTTTTGGTGGATTTCGTCTGATTTAACAATATCTTTAATTTCTACTAAAACAAAAAAAAAAATTGCCAATAATTTCCCTTTCCCCCCCCCCCTTTTCTTTTTTCTTTTTTTCAAGGGCTTTTTTGGGGCGTATTTTTGTCGTATCTACAACCAATGCATACGAACGAAAATATTTTCAAATGCTACTCCTGTAAAATCGCATTTTGTGGTTTACGATATTATACGTAGGAGGCGTCGATATGCGAACCAAAAATTTGATGACCAGACTTGTTTTTTCCCATGCTAAATAAGCACGGAATTTGCGCTTTATGTACGTGATTACCATTTAAATATCAACGGGTCTTGCTAATGCATTTTTCAGATGAGATTAACCACAGAGTACGAGATTGATAAAACTTTAGAATCACTATAAATGAGCTCAATTTGGATTGTCTTGTTCAATAGACAAGATGACTTCTAAATCATTATTTGGAATATCATGTGCACTTCTTCTCTTGGTTCAGGTAAGCATTAAAATACATTAATAATTATTAATTTATTGGTATATCTATCTATGAAAAGCCTGATGTTGTGTAAGAAAAAAAAAATATATAAATGAAGTGCTAACAAATCCGCAATTTATTCAAGGTTTTACAATTTTATTTTTAGGTTGCATACCCGTTACCATGTAGATTACCATGCCATCCATCTCCACCATGTGAACCGTGTCCACCACCTCCACCACCACCCTGCCCACCACCCCCGCCAGCATCATGCGCACCTCCTCCACCACCACCCTGCCCACCACCGCCACCAGCACCATGCGCACCTCCTCCACCACCACCCTGCCACCACCACCACACCAGCACCATGCGCACCTCCTCCACCACCACCCTGCCCACCACCGCCACCAGCACCATGCGCTCCTCCTCCTCCACCACCCTGCCCACCACACCCACCAGCACCATGCGCACCCCCTCCACCACCCTGCCACCCACCACCGCCACCAGCACCATGCGCACCTCCTCCTCCACCACCCTGCCCACCACCACCACCAGCACCATGCGCACCTCCTCCACCACCACCCTGCCCACCACCGCCACCAGCACCGTGTGCACCTCCTCCACCACCACCCTGCCCACCACCACCACCAGCACCCATGCGCACCTCCTCCACCACCACCCTGCCACCACCACCACCAGCACCATGCGCACCTCCCTCCACCACCACCCTGCCCACCACCACCACCAGCACCGTGTGCACACTCCTCCACCACCCTGCCCACCACCACCACCACCAGCACCATGCGCACCCCCTCCACCACCCTGCCCACCACCGCCACCAGCACCATGCGCACCTCCTCCTCCACCACCCTGCCCACCACCACCACCAGCACCATGCGCACCTCCTCCTCCACCACCCTGCCCACCACCGCCACCAGCACCATGCGCACCTCCTCCACCACCACCCTGCCCACCACCACCACCAGCACCATGCGCACCTCCTCCACCACCACCCTGCCCACCACCGCCACCAGCACCATGTGCACACTCCTCCTCCACCACCCTGCCCACCACCGCCACCAGCACCATGCGTCCCCCTCCACCACCCTGCCCACCACCGCCACCAGCACCATGCGCACCTCCTCCTCCACCACCCTGCCCACACCACCACCAGCACATGCGCGCACCTCCTCCACCACCACCCTGCCCACCACCGCCACCAGCACCCGTGTGCACCTCCTCCACCACCCTGCCCACACCGCCACCAGCACCCATGCGCCTCCCCCTCCACCACCCTGCCCACCACCGCCACCAGCACCATGCGCACCTCCTCCTCCACCACCCTGCCCACCACCACCACCAGCACCATGCGCACCTCCTCCACCACCACCCTGCCCACCACCGCCACCAGCACCGTGTGCACCTCCTCCACCACCACCCTGCCCACCACCGCCACACCAGCACCATGCGCACCTCCTCCACCCACCACCCTGCCCACCACCGCCACCAGCACCATGCACACCTCCTCCACCACCACCCTGACCCACCACCACCACCAGCACCATGCGCACCTCCTCCACCACCACCCTGCCCACCACCACCGCCACCTAGCACCGTGTGCACCTCCTCCACCACCCTGCCCACCACCGCCACCAGCACCATGCGCACCTCCTCCTCCACCACCCTGCCCACCACCGCCACCAGCACCATGCGCACTCCTCCTCCACCACCCTGCCCACCACCACCACCAGCACCATGCGCACCTCCTCACACCACCCTGCCACCACCTGCCACCAGCACCATGCGCACCCCTCCACCACCACCCTGCCCACCCGCCACCAGCACCCTGCCCACCACCACCACCGAAACCTTGTGTTCCCATTTGTGCACCACTTTGTTAATATTGTTGCCTACAGTTTACATCTTTAACATATTTTACAATATTGAGATATGTTTTTGTTTTAGAATGTTTTTCTTTCTATTTTGTATTCAATAAATAAAAATAATTTATATAAAAGCAATTTTTTTAAATTAATCCATATTTATGGTCTTTGGTCCATATTTAAATATGATGGTCAGAATGTTACAGTCAAACGGTGAGCGGTACTGAGACTTAAGTACTTACTGTGGTTTCAGCAGGACTGCGCCATGTACCACACGGCGCGCGATACAATATGAGAAAAATCTGATAAACGATTAATTTCATGAAATGGAAACTGTTAACTGGCCACCTCGTTCACGTGGTTTAAACACCTTTAGATAATTTTCTCTAGGAATATGCAAAGTCGCATGTCGACGCAGATAAATTGGTAACAAAACCGGCATTCGTTACGTTATTGCAGAAATACAGTCTTACTGCTAACATGTTTACTGCGAACGTATTTTAAAAATTTAACCTCCAAATTACGCCATATACTACGCACCAGCCGCGGAAGCTACATACATGCCCGAAATCACATTCAAACATAAATGCCAAAAAATATATCTTTCAAATAAAGCCAGTTACAAGGATATTAAAACCATTTTTCTGTGTTTTAATTCATTTTAAGTACTCCGCCTCCAAAAAAATACCCTTTACTTTTGTTTTAATATTCATTTACGGCCATAGTAATTTTAGATTGGTATGTTGAGGCATTCTAGCTAATCTCTAATTACAAATTACCACTAGCCACTAAGGCATGACAAACCAAGTTTTAGTTTTTTAAATTTTACGCGCAATATCAGGATTTAAATGTACTTTTATGAAAATAAGAAATGATGTTAAAGTATTCTGACATTTAACACGCTCTGAGTTCATTGGTAAACCAAGTGCAGTTTATCCTAATAATTCGTTACATGAAAGGATCAAGATGATCAGGAAACAATTTAATCAATTTATAGCAACTAGTGGAGGAGGTACCTACCTCAGAGTTCCTTATGTATTTTATTTATAAATGACATTTCAAAAATTTTTCATGGTATTCAATATTTTTATTTGTAGATGATCTTAAAGTTTTTTAAGATGATTAAATTAAGACTGTAATTCAGCAATAACGTAACGAATGTCGGTTTTTAAAGTGCTCAATTGTTTACCAATTTATCTGCGTAGACATGCGACTTTGCATATTCCTAGAAAAATTATCTAAAGGTGTTAAACCACGTGAACGAGGTGGCCAGTTAACAGTTCCATTTCATGAAATTAATCGTTCATCAGATGTTTCTTATATTGTATCGCGCGCCGTGTGGTACATGGCGCAGTCCTGCTGAAACCACAGTAAGTACTTATGTCTCAGTACCGCTCACCGTTGACTGTAACATTCTGACCATCATATTTGTTTAAGACATAAATATGGACCAATGATGACACCAGCCCATCGACGATTAATTTAAAAAAATTGCTTTTATATAAATTATTTTTATTTATTGAATACAAAATAGAAAGAAAAACATTCTAAAACAAACATATCTCAATATTGTAAAATATGTTAAAGATGTAAACTGTAGGCAACAATATTAACAAAGTGGTGCACAAATGGGAACAGGTGCGCATGGTGCTGGTGGTGGTGGTGGGCAGGGTGGTGGTGGAGGAGGTGCGCATGGTGCTGGTGGGCGGTGGTGGGCAGGGTGGTGGTGGAGGAGGTGCGCGCATGGTGCTGGTGGCGGTGGTGGGCAGGGTGGTGGTGGAGGAGGTGCGCAGGTGCGCATGGTGCTGGTGGTGGTGGTGGGCAGGGTGGGTGGTGGAGGCATGGTGCGCAGGTGGTGCGGTGGTGGTGGGCAGGTGCTGGTGGTGGTGGAGGAGGTGCGCATGGTGCTGGTGGCGGTGGTGGGCAGGGTGGTGTGGTGGAGGAGGTGCGCATGGTGGTGGTGGTGGTGGTGGTGGTGGAGGAGGGTGGGTGGTGGAGGAGGTGCGCATGGTGCTGGTGGTGGGTGGTGGGCAGGGTGGTGGTGGAGGAGGTGCGCATGGTGCTGGTGGTGGTGGTGGGCAGGGTGGTGGTGGAGGGGTGGTGCGCATGGTGCTGGTGGTGGTGGTGGGCAGGGTGGTGGTGGAGGAGGTGCGCATGGTGGCGGGTGGTGGGCAGGGTGGTGGTGGAGTGGTGCGCATGGTGGTGGTGGCAGGTGGTGGTGGAGGAGGGTGCATGGTGGTGGTGGTGGTGGGCAGGGTGGTGGTGGAGGAGGTGCGCATGGTGCTGGGTGGTGTGGGCAGGGTGGTGGTGGAGGAGGTGCGCATGGTGCTGGTGGTGGTGGTGGGCAGGGTGGTGGTGTGGAGGAGGTGCGCATGGTGCTGGTGGGTGGTGGGCAGGGTGGTGGTGGAGGGTGGAGGTGCGCATGGTGCTGGTGGTGGTGGTGGGCAGGGTGGTGGTGGAGGAGGTGCGCATGGTGCTGCTGGTGGCGGTGGTGGGCAGGGTGGTGGTGGTGGAGGAGGTGCGCATGGTGCTGGTGGGTGGTGGGCAGGGTGGTGGTGGAGGTGCGCATGGTGAGGTGGCGGTGGTGGGCAGGGTGGTGGTGGCATGGCATGGTGCTGGTGGCGGTGGTGGGCAGGGTGGTGGTGGAGGAGGTGGCATGGTGCTGGTGGTGCGCATGGGTGGTGGTGGTGGCGGTGGTGGCAGGTGGGCAGGTGGTGGTGGAGGAGGTGCGCATGGTGCTGGTGGTGGTGGTGGGCAGGGTGGTGGTGGAGGAGGTGGTGCGCATGGTGGTGGTTCACATGGTGGAGATGGATGGCATGGTAATCTACATGGTAACGGGTATGCAACCTAAAAATAAAATTGTAAAACCTTGAATAAATTGCGGATTTGTTAGCACTTCATTTATATAATTTTTTTTCTTACACAACATCAGCCTTTTCATAGATATACCAATAATTTAATAATTATTAATGATATTATAATGCTTACCTGAACCAAGAGAAGAAGTGCACAAGATATTCCAAATAATGATTTTGAAGTCATCTTGTCTATTGAACAAGACAATCCAAATTGATACTCTACAATAAATTGGAAGCTCATTTATAGTGATTCTAAAGTTTTATCAATCTCGTACTCTGTGGTTAATCTCATCTGAAAAAATGCATTAGCAAGACCCTTAAATATTTAAATGGTAATCCACGTACATAAAGCGCAAATTCCGTGCTTATTTAGCATGGGAAAAAACAAGTCTGGTCATCAAATTTTTTGTTCGCATATCGACGCTCCTACGTATAAATATCGTAAACCACAAAATGCGATTTTGCAGGAGTAGCATTTGAAAATATTTCGTTCGTATGCATTGGTTGTAGATACGACAAAATACGCCCCAAAAAAGCCCTTAGTATCAATAATTTTGTATGTTATTAACATACAAAATTGACATAGAAAAACATATGGAAAAATAATTGAATTTTTCAGCCAAATTGAAAGAAAAATAATAATACTGTTCAAGAGCTTTCACCTCAAACTAGGAATTTTTAGTGTACTTTGGGTATAAATGTTAATTTTCAACATTTTCCTTTTCATTTTTGTTTTGCTTTGAAAAGCTAAAATACTATGGCAACCCCATATCTCGATAATCAAAAACTAAGAACTTAACGTTGGCGCTGGTAGGCGCCTAGCTAGAGACTTCACTTTCCCTTTGGTTCTCGCTGCCGCCGCCCGTTTCCGGCACACTCCAGGACACCTTGTGATCAATTTCTCAATCATAGCTTTAGAAATATAACGTGTTACATAGTTTATGTTTACCTTTGTTAAATAAAACAACCTGCGTACGTAAGTAACATCTTTTATTTATTACAATACTTAAACTCATTTAATAAAGTTGTACGAGATGGTATTTTACCATTCAAATACCATTCTGGCTATTAAATTTGCAAATAAATGTATGAGTCAAGATCCGACTCAACAATAATATTACAAACCTTAAGTACAAAAATCCACATTCGTCAGACCATTCATACTATAAAATCTTTTACAATTAATGATGTGTTGAATGATTTGATGATCGTTGCAAGTGTTTATATAATATAAAATGCAGTACATGAGTATTTAATTGAATCAAGTATTTTTAAGTTAGCTGCATTTTGCGAGTTTCATTAGTTTTCGAAGAGGTGATAGAACTCCTGCATATTGTTTTTGTTTTGTGCATTTTCCACATAGGGTAGGTGCACTGTCTGATTAATGACATCTTTCCAATTAAAGCATCTTAGATAGGTAGAGTGTCACATTTGGTCGACCGTACATCACGCTTTGAAAAAACAACAGTCGTCAGTTGACATCTGTATTACTTTAAAGTACCGGTCGGCGTTTTCACCTCGTTATACAATATACTTATAATCATCCTAGCCATGTTTTACCAATCAGAATTTTCAATATATTTGCACCCCAAGTCGGGCCTTTAGTTACGAGGACTGAGTGCTGTAAAGGTGTATAGACATGGAGTAACGGGGAGGGAATTTGACCTGAAAAAATTTTTAGTGCAAGACTATTGCTGTAGCAAATCGCAGGTTGATTCGGATTCTTTGTATAGGTTAATCTTAAAAATACGAAAACTCTTATTTCTTCTTAAAGCCATCTATTCACTCATTAGTTGATGCGGGTCGGCTTGAATAAGAGTTAAGCGCGGCCCTCTTGCCATGAAGTTTCTTGCAAAAGGATAGGCAGAGAGCAGCTACCAGGAATGAGATTTCGACTGTCCATAGAGCAAATTTCTGAGGCAGCGAATAAGTTCAGATTAAAGGGGTCAAAAGTTAATTGCTGTCTTAAAAGTTGGCATGAGATTAGGTGTGTTTATTTATTACACTAGAGTTGCTCAATAACTTGACAATGTGTTTTAAACAAATAATAGAAAGAGTATCAATTACTTTTATTGTTTGAGTATAATCCTCGGATAGTTATCTTTTCTGAGTTTTTATGCAGTGTTGAGGGTTATGATGATGCCTAAAGTTTCGGAAACCAGATGGCAGTGTCCACTTTTTGGCATGGAATGTATGAGTATGGTCTTAAGTGTTATTAGGTGTGAAGGAGTTGTACCGTATAGTAGTCGCGCTAATCTACTGTCGCAACCAAAGCACACTATATAATACAATGGATGTGGATCTTGTGTTCTGAAGGCGTGTATATTTAGACTTTGATTACGAATCTAGCGTCATGATTTTTTAAACCAGGTTGTCGGTCATGCCAAGTTTTCAGGATAATGAAGATGGTATCGTTTTAACCATTTTTATTGGCCCCTGACCTATGTATCTAGCGTTTATTTTTTTAATTCCCAAAGATGGCGGATGTCCCTTTTTTTTACATAAGTGAAGAATGGTTATCGTTTTAATGGTTTTGGGCTCTGATTTCAAATTTAAAGGTTTATTTTGTAAATCCAAGGATGCAGGACGCATCTTTTTTTCATAAGACTGAAGATTTGTATCGTTTTAAAGGGCGTCAAATTTCGAATAAGTTTAATCTTGAAATTCCAAGATGGCGGATTGCACTCTATTTTTTTTCATAAAATGAAGTTTGTATCGTTTTTAGGGGCGTAATGGGGTCCTGATTTCGAATTTAAAGTTTTTTTTTGAATTCCATGATGGCGGACGCACCTTATTTTATCAATAAAATGAAGATGGGTATCGTTTTTTTAGACGATACGGGGGCGGGTCCTGATTTATTTGATTATTTAAGCCGTTTATTTTTAAATCTCAAGAATAGCTGGACGCACAACTTTTTATATATAAATAAATAATTGGTATCGTTAAAGGGCTTTCGTTGTGGGTGACCTGAGTTTCGAATATTGATAGAGTTGGGAATTATATTAATAATGAAATCCAAACTGGACGGACGCCACTTTTTTTCATCAAAGAGTTATATTCCATTTCATGCGTCGCACCTGCCACACACATTTTAAAAAAAATAATATGGTCCCTGGGTGTCTTTTTCAAGCTGTAATAGAAGTCTTATTTTTAAATTTTAGGAGTCGGACAGCCAAGAAATTTAATTGTTTATGCTCCAAAGACGGATAAACAAAAAAATGTATTTATAATACCTACCACCCTTACTTGAAAAATAATGTCACCAAAGCGATAAAATTATATAACATTTAATTTACCTTTACTACATACGAGTATATTACGAGTAATTATACCCTGTACCTTTATCCTCGTAATACTCATTATACCAGTTATTCAATTTTCATAAATGTATTATGGGGATCAGAAAGTAAATTACATAGCATTCTTCTATTACCAATTTCCAAATAAACACGAGATAATCTTTACAAATTTCAATCGATTAGTCCTAGAAATTACCTGTATTCTTCTGCGGCAGCAAAACGCGACGGGTATCAGCTAGTATTTAATACATAAACTACTCAATATTTGAAGTTCCTTTATAAAAATAAAATACCTGGTTATAAAAGTGTTCTAACGTGATTTTTAGAGATATCAAATTGCAAAATACCATCGTAATCTATTCCATTTTCTCACAATGAATTAATATTATTTATATCTCCCTTTGCTAATCTTTCCTCTCAGATCTGGACGATAATTGTTTGAAGTGCGGTAATCCGGTTTCATCTCATAACTTTCTTATTCTTAGTTATCACCACTTGCTAAAATTGGCAACAGGCTCCTTGGAAATTGATATTTTCGTTAAATAAACATTAAGGTCTAATGGACCCTGTAATTTGTCAATTTGAGATATGTTAATGAACCCGCAGAACGGGCGGGGGGTGTAATGAAATACGGAGTAAATGGAACCCTATTCCAGAATAGTCTTTATTCCTTGACCAGATTAGACTCGTTTGGGTCCATACCCAAGTAGCTCGTGAGAGTATGTACGTGATTTACATTGCTTTTTTTTAAGGGTCTTGCTAAGAAATTGTGCAATCTGGAATTTGTACCACATATTTCAAGTTTGATAATAATCTTATTGAATAATATATAAGCGCTTATTTGGCTAATAAAATATGATCTGTGTCGTGTCGAAATGGGGATTGAAACCGAGGATCTCTGGATCGCGACACTACCACTGTGCCACCACTTCGTTCACACCTTTAATTTTATACACTATACCTACTAGTGGTTCAAATTAAGAGGGTTGAAATTTACTATAAATATTCTATTAGATTACGAGCTTTTTCAAATTACATGGCTAAACTTATTGTCAGAGGTATATTAAGCATCCACAAAAATTAGTGAATTAGAAATAATACAATTTATTCAAGTGATGAAAATAATTGATGTATTTTGCATTTTATCCGTTTATCCAGATATTAATTTCTAAAGGAGTCATCATCAAGACATCGTTCAAGGTTTTTAATGTCTAAATAACGTCATGCAAAGAATCTGCCAGTAAACGTTTAAAAAAAAGCTTACGAAAAAATATAAAAAAAAATTTTTCTTTTTACAAATCGCATACACAATATACCCTGCGTTAAACTGTCAACAATCCCCTATGATGACCGTCGTTTGAAAAACAAATTGCTGTACTAAAATTAATATATCGCGAAAAAAACGGTACCTAGCACCAGGCGCACCTCTCTTGACCTCTCACCAGAGACCACCCGCCAGTACCTATGCGCACTCCTCCACCACCACCCGTGCCCACCACCTCCACCAGCACCCATGCGCACCTCCTCCACCACAACCTGCCCACAACGACCAGCACACCGCCACCCTGGGCACCTGCCACCACCTCCACTAGCCCATGCGCATACCACCACCCTGCCCACACCCGCCACCAGGCACCTATGCGCACCTCCTCCACCACCTCCTGCCACCACCGCCACCAGTTACCAATGCGCACCAGTCCTCCACCACACACCTGCACCACCACCCCCGAGTCACCATAGCGCACTCTCCACCAGGCACCCTCCTCCAACCTACCAACCCTGCCCATCCACCGCCATCCACTGCACCATGCGACCTCCGCCACCTCCTCCATGCGCACAGTGCGCACCTCCTCCACCACCACCCTGCCCACCACCGCCACCCTCCACACCATGCGCACCTCCCACCACACCACCCGCCCTCCCGTCCACCGCCCCACCAGCACCATGCGCACCTCCTCCACCACCACCCTGCCCCACCGCCACCAGCACCATATGCGCACCTCCTCCACCACCACCTTGCCCACCACCGCCACCAGTACCATGCGCACCTCCTCCACCCACCACCTTGCCACCACCGCCACTACCCATGCGCACCTCCTCCAGCTCCACCTTTCCACCAGCTCCATGTGTTCCCATTTGTGCACCACTTTGTTAGTCTTTTATCTACTGTTCTCCCAGTTTTTTCACTTCATTCGTATCATATCTTTATTTCGTACAATTTTACTTATTGTGTTGTATTGAAATTCGCAAATATTTTATACCTACTACTCTCCTGCTGAAAGTGAAAATAATGTATTTGTGCTATTTTAATCAATTAACTTGTTTTGGATAATAAATATTTTTACATAAAGTTCGTGTTTTTAATTTTTTTATTAAAGATTTATTAACTCACAAGCTAAAAATACTACGCATTGTTCATAATATTCATATACCATACAAATTATTTACAAACAAGTCAGAGGACTAATAAAAATAAATTTTAGGAGCTAAAGTTAAATTTGTACAAACAAATAAGTGTTAAGTTTAGGACATACGTAAAAAATTAGGCATGCACTATTTTAAGAATAAATAAATAATGAAATTAAAGATATTATGTCAGGTTCGTAAGTCGTTTACTTTATTTACGAAATTATTGGTACTAGTGATTTTTACCTTTTCTTTTGTCGCCTCGAAGGTAAGACGTACTATGTTATATTTGAGGCGCTGAGGACTAGAGGAACATAAGGGACATTTTACATCGAATAATCTAAGTATGTAGTCAGATATTAGGTTTCAAGTCACACTGACTCAAATGCCAATGTTAAAAGAAAAATATGTTTGTTAATTTTATGTATGTGTATGAAAAAAATGACAATTTTAAATATTTGCTGCCTTAAAACGGGTCTAGGGCCTAGTTGGGCAGTAAAATGTAATAAAATATACTGTCGTCTTTATACTGATTTTACATAATTTATTCAATATTATTTATGTTTACCAAGAAGCTAAAAATTAACCACAGTTGTAACAATTTGATATAGAAAACAAAAGTCAGGAAATACTATGAATCAAACTAAGAAATCTTCCTCTGGTCCTCATCGCCACCTTTTAATAAAACGGTTTCGATTTTCGTTTGAAAGGCATTTTAATTTTTTTTAATGTACAATATATATATATTACAATTGTAAATTATCCGTAACAAAGCGGACCATAAGACATTTATTCGATCGCGCGGGGGACGTTAATATGAGCCATATTTTACCAAAAGCGATGTACACGATGTGAATTGCAATGAAATATGTGAAGTGGTAGTTAGAATGCGAAGAAAAATCTTCATACGAAAATTTTACGATTGTAAAAATAGAAATTTTCACACATATTTCCCAGTATTTCCTGTTCAGTATTTAATTTAGTTTTATACACACGATTATAAATTGCCACCTACATAATATTTAATAATATCCGCCTTGTGGCGTAGAGGTTAGAACGTTTGACTAGCATGCACAAAGTCGCGGGTATGATTCCCAACGAGGTTAATATTTATTTATTTTATTGTTTTTACGCCCATAGGGCTTTTACATAGACATTTTAAAATGATTACACAGTAGGTAGATATTCATTAACGCTAGAGATGGCATCCAGAAACTGTTCCCTAAAATGCACTAGATTTGTGCTGAAAACATAAATATTGTTAGTATACTTGTTGCCAGTGCGTGCATTCTTCGTATCGGTGAGTTAGCGCTGTAATTGGTCGATGATTGGCTACAGTAAAATAGTGCATTACTACGGGTAACTCGACCAGGCTCTCATATACTAATTAAATTTGTTAGTTGACAACATTCAAACATAGATTTTAATACATTAAACAGAAAGAGCAAATCATTTAATATTCTTCTATTTTCTAATGTTTGTATATTCAAAAAGTTATTTAAAAAGTTATAATTTATGTTTACAATAGGAATATTTCATTTAAAATTAATAAAGCGCAATAATTTATGTTGGACTCTTTCAATGTTCTTTACGTGAACCTTTATATTCAAGCTGATTCTTACTAAAGCAATATACAAAATTTTCATAGTTTTCAAGGATTCGACATTTTTTATTGTACTCAGTAAAAATCCCAACGTTCTCGTACTTTTATTAACTATGTTTTGACTATGAAATATAATATGAAATATTCATTAAAATGTTTTATTTGGTTTTTACTTTTCATATTTGATACTTTGGACTAGCGCTGGAGGGAATGTTTTATAATATTGCCTTCATGTAATAAATTATGAAAGCACACTGTTAGATGCGGATAACGGAAGTAGTGTAATATTATTGTAGGAACCCGAAAGAGCAGGTGCTTGTCACGATGGGATTTAGGGGATAAAGGTGGACTGTATAAGGGATGACGATAAGGGGTAGAAGGAGACGCAGTTCCACCAACCTGCTTGTTGAAGGCGTGTTCTCGGCTCCTTCCGTGTATAGGCTGGAGGTCTTCTCTGGAAGCTGGTACCAGCTAGCGTCTGTTGATGAGCACTGCACTACTAAATATCTTTATAAACCCAAAAATTTCAATAATTTTTTTCCCCGGTCGGGCAAAACGTCAGTTGGACGTCGCGTCGCGGTCGGTTACGTCAACTCGACGCTAAACGTCAGATTCGTTCAAACATAGAAATGCTACTCCTGAATGCAACACGCTAGGCATAGAGCTACGTCATGGAGAGGTGTGGGGTGAGGAAAAAGGTAACACTAATCGTCAGGATAGGTAATATGGTAACATAAAACAACAAGATTACACCATAACATGAATTTAGTCAAAAACGTCAGTAACGATATTATTATAAAGATAAATAGGTACACATTGATGAGTTTTTCAAAAATACTGTTAATGCCCTCGTATTTCCTGATTCACCGAAAATTTCATTTTCATAAATATTTCGGGGATTGAAGATTTCCGAAATACGTTATATATTGCCAATTTTGAAACGAAGTTTCTTTATGCTAGTTATAATGGAAAAGGGGGAAATACTTATGTAACTAACGACCGTCGACGAGTTACGTCGTTACAAGGCCTGAATACTCAAATACAGAGAGAGCTATTTCGCCAGCAGGAGAATTTGGATAGCCTGAAAACTGAAATTAGCAGACCACTTAAGTTTTATTTTAAATGCTGAAGAGGTTTTTTTATGAACAAAATTGTAAAATTTAAAATGAATTTAAATGTGAAATAATCTCTTGTGAAAAAGGAAGAAAATTCCGATACTTGCACTAATTCGCATATTATTTTATGCTCCGTAATACTAATGTTTATAAAACGAAGCATTGAATGGGAAAAAAAGAACCAAAGTAAATCGAGTAGTTGGTCGTATAGCTTAGTGGATAGATCACCTGACGCGGAATCAGAAGGTCCCAGTTTCGAGTCCTGGAGCGAACGACTATTTTTTCAATCAATTTAAATAAAATGCACATTGTAACTAAGGCTGTTGAAATGCGATTTCTCAGTCGAATTTTTGGTGAAACTATGTGCATAATTCAGGTGCATAAATGTCAAAATTATAGCAGAGCGCAAGGCTGAGGCAACACTATCGACAAAATTAAGAAAAGGTCACCTACGATGGTTTGGTCAAGAAAGGTAAGGAATGAATGACGAAAAACGGTTAAAATGTGATGCGAGTGTGACTGGGTGAAGCCCAAGAAAGACATGTTATGATTAAGTACAACAAGAACTTGAAAGTGGTCATGTAAAAAGTCAAATTTATCTCTATTCCTTGTAAAATAGCAAACACTGAAATGAACCGTTGTCTATTCTATTTGCCTATCTATGGCTACCAAGCAAAACAATAAAAGCAGTTTTCTAGTAGCAACATTATTTTTTACGAGACGCTTATTCACACTGCATTTATTTATAGAGAATACTGGCCCAGTAGAAAACAGACCTTTTTTAATTTCGTAATATTTAAACTAGAAAAAAGTTTATGTTGAAAATAGTCATGAGAAAAGTCGGAATAATGATTATGTATGGATGTGGAGGAAGCAAGGGAAGTATGCCAGGACAGGTGGCGTTCTATCCACTCTGCCAACTTCTCCCGAGAAATGGTGTGAGGGTTAGTTAGGTTAAATAGTAAAAAAAACTTTATTACAAGTGGTTTCTCAAATATGAAAACCAGAATAATTTAAAACCCTAAGAAATTTCAATATTCGTGTTTCATATTTGCCTGGCGAGTTTTCCGAGAATTCAGCGCCGCCTTTTTTGAAGTTGTTTTGTTTATGGACGTTGCCTGTTGTCCGGAGGCGATCCCCAGCCGTTGTATCCGTTACCCGCCCGTTACATTATTCGTTACATTCTCTCCTCGCCGTTACTCCTGCGGCGTTGGGCGCCGTTACACGGCTGATGCGCCGAACGTGACGTTATACATTATACAAGTGTAGCGAATGTCCAGTTTGTCTATTTTTCCACAGTGTCCATTTTGTGTACTTTTCTGCAATATTTATTTTGTCCATTTTCCGCAATATCCATTTTGTCTATTTTCCCATTTGATCATCTCAAATGGATTGTTTCGCTGCACTTTTCGTTCTGTTTGCGGAGGAAATTTATCGCTAGTGATGGGTTGATGTCTGTTTTCCAACACTGGTGCGTTCTTGTTTATATCATGTTTATTATAACCACACGGAATTGTCATTTTTAATTGTAGGAATACAGAGTGAAATAAAAACAAATATTTGATGAAAAATCATAAAGGAAATTAAATGCGATTTCCACATAAATATTTTGCATAGGCACCAAAACGTAAGGGTGATCATTTTTACATCAATATTATGAGAATTCACTGCATTTAATTGTTAAAATTTTATAATATTAAAAAAATTATTTCGTCTCGAAGAAACTAATATTTTTTTAATTTTTTAATTTTTATTTAATTTACGGACTTAGTCCAAACACAAAATTATTCTAACACATATATATGTATAGTATACAGGTACAATTAAAATAAAATACAATCAAGGAAATAAAAGCTAGGACAAAATTTGAAGTACACATTCATTAGAACTACCACGAGACAAGATCTGGTTTATTTTAGTGATTGTTTAAATCTGGAAAAACTAACACCAAAAAAAAAAAAAATATTATTATTATTATATTTTTTTACAATTTTTTTTTTTCACGGATATAACTTATGGATTTTAAATTGAGGTATCTGGGCATATTAAAAATAGCTTTCTAACCTAGCACAATGGTAGCGCATTTAGCTACCGTGCACGAGATCACGGGTTTGATTCCCGTAGGTGGTCAACATGATATATTTATTTACATGTGATTTTCATATTAGTATTACATGTGCGATACCTTGGACCGGTACTGAAGCGTATGACTGATCATCTTACTTTCATGAAATAAAATGATCAAGAATCACTGAATTTGGTGTACCGATGCAGTGCCGTATGCACTATTAGGTGCGGATAAGGGAAAGTAGTAGTAGTAGTATAGGAGGTATCATTAGAACTCAAATATTTATTTTTAATTTTTAAAAAAATGCATATATGTAATTAATTGACGGAATAATTCAGTACCAAAAAGAGTAGATAAAAGTTTAATAAAATGCAAATTCCAGATATTGAAAATTATTACAAAGCATGTTTGTTGTTCAAATGATCCTTTATGAAAACAGAAGAACTCAGTTAAGTATCGTAAAACAGCCCTTATCGTTATTATTTGTATAAAAAGGCGGGAAACACAGTTGAGTTGATTGGGCTAGGGGTGGAAGGACCGGTGGTGAGGGGTGGGGGATTGAAGAAGAACGGAAGCGTGAGGAGTTTCCTCTATTTGCTAAAATAAGGGAAATATTATCTGGAATATTGTTTTGGTCCATAAGCCGTTGATCAATCCATTCTCCTAATAATTTGTGGAAATTCGACGATTTATTTTTTGATGCTCAAAATAAATATTTCAATGAAGAAAAATACATTATCTTTATTAAAGTTTTGGTACGCAAATTTTTTATTTTTTTATCATAATTAAAATTAAAAGCAAAATTAAACGATGCACAGGTAAAAATATATATATTTTTTTAAAATTTACTAATTTTTTCAAAACGATTTTTTTTCAAATAATACATTTACATTCTAATAATTTTAAAAATAAATCCTGAAAACCCAAAAAAAATAACTACTCAAATATTTTGTCATAAACATACTTCGAACAAGAATTTCAGAGAACTTGCATTCCATATTTGATAAATACTACCGTTTTTGAGGTGTCTAGTTACCCACTACGTCATTAATAGGCATCTTCGTCATCATAAGACATCTACGTCACACGTTTCGTGTATTCTTAGTCGGTGAAATTTGATAATAATTGGTGTTATGAAATTAACCCTAGGAAGCGTATAATTTTTGAAAATTTGAATTGAAACGAATCAATGGCAATGAATTGAAACAATAGTTCGATTGTGGCAGAATCTTGATACAAAAACACGAAACCCAAAACTTTATCAACTTATTATAGAATTGCTTAAGAAAACAAGTGAAAACACAACAAATTTGTTTGTCGATGACAACAACATTTACTTCAACGTTTGTGGCAAGTGTTAAGCGTACGTACTTAAAACTACGCTTACCATGTTTAGTAAACTCTTTACTTGTAAAATTTATGTTTATGTTTAAAGTTAAACAGGTTCAAATGTCTAGACATTCATACCAATACATTAGCCTACGTTGCAGTTCAGCTTAAGAGAGGGTATTTCCAAAATCCCTAGCCCTCTTCCAACCCTTCGTTGAAACACGTGCTTTACAGAAAATAAAAAATAAAGTCCATGTTCACATCGATTCCCTTACTTTGTATATTAAGGCCTTGTATTAAGGTAAGCAGTATCAGCGTTTCCCCCAAAACGTTCGGTTAAAAAACGTACTAACCCTTTGACTACTTTCCTTATATTGTAGACGGAGTTCGACTGCTGTAAAAGACAAATGAAAATTCCCCAAAACAGAAAAAAACTCTGATATTGAAAAATATTTTTCGAAAGCAGTAGGTAGGTAAAATTTCCTTTTCTGTATTATTAACCTTACATTTTGCTAAGCAAATGATATTTTTCTAGATTGTTGTGATATTGTTCTGTGGTTCGCAATGTTATAACTTTTTCCGGCTATATTCATTGAAATTTTTTCGGTGACCAAATTGGTTTGCAGTTTTTCAACTCAAATATTATTTCAAAAAGACCTTTCTAATACTTGAAAATGTTTCTTAAACAAGATAGGTACCCACATATCTTATCCCGGTACACCAAAAAAAGTTAAAATCAGGCCTTAATTCAAATAATAGTTCCTTTCATGCTAATTTCATCGTAGCCTTTTGTGTCAAAATTGGGTGCTTTTGGAACTATTATTTGAAATTGGCCTTGACTTAAATTTAACTTTTCTTGGTGGAACCGGCCAGGAGGCCGCCGTATATGATTTATTGAAAAATATTTATCAGTTTCAATTAATTTCATACTAGCGACTTTTTTTTTTACTAGACGTGAAAGGGATAAACAGAAGTTACGACAATGGTTGTTACTGTATCACCAACATCCTTTTCGAAGTTACTGAAAAAAAGGCCAGTAAATAAATAAAACAGAAAAGAAACTGGGATAAGCATTAGCCTTCAAATAAAACTCCCTCTCTGGGTCCAACTGACTGTGTAAATTATATCACAGAAATGTTTTTGCCATCGGAGAAAAAAAAGGCTGTTATAAATATACCCATTAAATCTGGGTGATAAATACTGGGAGGTCTTGTATTTACACTTTATTGCTTACAAATAATTAATCGCTGGGCATTACAAAAAGATTATCGTTAACATGTTTTAATGCTCCTTAAAACGAACTGAAAAGCAGATATCTATAATATGCACACATTTTTTTGAAGTAAAAGTTTTATTTCGTAAAAAAATATTTTATTTTAGTATAGTATATTTATTTTATTTTATGTACCCTCTCTTTCCCGCTTTACTTCCTTCTCACCGCTTCCAGCAATTTCTTTGTCAGCGGCCAGAAAATCAGTTTGCCAATAATCCAGCCTCCAAACCTTGTGACAAACGTGTCAAAAGTGTATTAAAACTCATTCCAAAAAGTAGTTGCCCATTTGCCCTGTGCCAGTATGTGTTTCAAGTGATATTTATTCCATCCTGAATCCAGACTACAGATCGCGACCAGTGAAATTAATTTAAAGGTAGGATTTGTAAACTTTATTTTGACGGCCACCATTTTTGACAGTTATCCATATCACCGCATACCGCAACCTCATGGTATAGGTTTAAAATGAAGATTTCTTCCATATCCTCATCTCCAGATAATTTATAGATCTAAGACAGTCACATTCGAAGTCGCAGTCGTAAAATCAATCTTAGATGGAACCTGAGCTCTAAACATGTTTTATTCATAGAGTATTATATCGCATTTAACGTGATGAGTAGATTATCTTATCGAAAACCGATCTGCCATATTAAATATTTATATTTTAAATATTTTTCCAACAGATTTCGAATTTACAAGCAAAACAATGATCAAATTATAAATAAAGTGATTTGAGTAACAATTCAAAATATTTATAAAAAAGTGATCAAATTATATATATATCATAACAATTACAATAACAATCTAAAAATATTTATTATATAATAGCAATTGCAATAGTAAAAAAAAATAAGTATTATAAAGTACGATACACATTAGTAACATTAAAACAAATTAGAATACAAAAGAAAACAAACAAAATGACGATTGTATAAAAACAAGCAAATAATTAATTCAATTTTATATTATTTTTTTTTAAATACAAAATAACAATTAATTTCGTTAATTAATTTGGTAACGCAACTGCCCGGTACAATTAACACAGTCAATAGATTTCGGTCGGATATGGGGGCGGGAGATTTGGGCGGGAAAAGGCTCCCGCCCAAAATCCGGAATTCGAGTTTTTGACCACAGATTAATTGTTTGGCTACCGGGGCTTATATTGCCAGTGGCTGGGGATAACCATAGAGAAAAGGATTGGTCGAACCAGAATTCAAGGAAAATGGATTATCCGAAATATTAAGAAGGATATTAAATGAAAATTCCACAGGAGCTGATTTCTATATTAAGTTGAAATGGTAATATCGTGCGTAATTTTCGCCATATTTTGATATCCGCTTTTTGTTGAACAGAAATGAAATATCATAAAAGATATCTCAACAGAAGATCTGGAAATTAATTTACTGGATTATCTAGGCGTTTACAGGGCTTATGACCCGTCGTTGGCTGGTTAAAGTGGCCAAGTATTACTGTTGAGATATCAATAATTATTGATATTAGCCCTGCATAACTATAATCTAGTACACATTCAAGATATTGTTAGAAATGGAATAATGAAAAAAATAAAAGCTTTGTTAAAAATCACGTTTTAATTTATTATTCTGCTATCCGTTTTGAAATAAGTTTTTTTTTATCAAGGGATGATTCTTCTAATGTAAATTTGATCCATTTAATTTTTTTTCTAAAGCTAGGAACTTTTTACCACTACATAACATACTATTTTAGTACAAATAATCGGATACAAATATTACATAGCTATTAGGTAAGGTCAATATTTAACAATAAATTATTAATACTCGATACAATATTTGAAAAAAAGTATATTTCCAAATGATAAAAAGTTCCATTTCGTGATGTAATAATGTCCGTTGGGCGACATGAAGACGCCAGTTCTATTCCCGATAGTGTCAAACATAATATATATTGATTTAAGTATGGATTCTTACGTTGAAATTTCGTTTCTCAAATATGGAAGTGGTACTAAAGTGATCATCTAGTACAAATGCAGTACCCTAAGCACCGTTGTATGCTGATTCGGGGTAGGGGATGAATGATAAAATAACCCTGCTTCAAAGGGATTACGTGGCTCGAGTATTACGTACATATATTATGTTCACAGAATTCACAATAAAGTCGTATGTTTAGTATGTTATGTGTTATGTAGAGCCGACAGCGTTAAACGCCGGAACAATTAATTTTCGGGCAGAGGCATCGTCTTGTGTTGCCGTATTCAGGGTGGAATTAAAACGGGGATTATGGCTATCAGAGTGTAGGAGTTGTATGTAAATTAGATCGGCGTATTGCTGTTCACGAACCGCGTTCTACGGACAAGCCCAGTTTATCACTAATTTCCACTGATTTAATCTATTGAAGCTAATACACATGAGTTATATAAATTAATTGAATCTATAGAAGCTAATAAAGAGGAACTCAGTAAAAAATACTCGTTGAAAATTTTTAATGTGTGAGAAAAATTTCTTGTGGTTCCTTAAAAAAAATCATTGGTACCTTACGTTTTGCTTGATTGAATAATGGAAATCACGCCTTCAAAGTAACTGAAAACATTCCTATCAACGCATGCTTATTTTTATTTTTATTATACAACGACAACGAATATAAGGTGTTATTAAAATAGAAAAAGTAATAAAGTGCGTAAAATGATTATCATTACTGTGAGAAAGAATGAGTTAAAAGGCATAAAAAATCATAAAACTAAATATATTACGTTTCAGCATTGAAATAGTATTTCACTGTTCGAAGCGTTATAAAAAATATATATTGTACTTCAGATTACAGGTTTACACTTCCGTATTTTTATAGAACTTAATATTTTTGGAATAGATAAATAGCATAAATATAATAATAAAACAAATCACGCCTAAAAAATAGAATAGAAATAATAATATTGTTAATAATCTATGTAAATTAACTTTTTGCGTACAAAATTATATAACATGGCAACCTTATGATATTAAAATAGCAAAAAGACAAAGAAAAAGGTTACCTTACAACTTTTAAAACAATTGGTGTAATTATGCGAGATTTATGTTGAAATCTTCACGAAAAACCGCACTTAGTATTTCGGAGTACCGCTTTCTAAATATGGTGATATCGTGGGTCTGGGCAGGATCTTACTGCTGCCGCATACCTCAAGGGCGTGATAGTTTCATGTCGGGATATCATGATATTATAGTTGCCCGCTTTGTTTATGGATTAACGATACTAAGCCCCGGAATTTACGGGAAACGAAATTCACACTTGTGCTCGAATAAATTATATACTAAACGGACGGTGTTAAACGAAATTCGCTTAACTTGAGAGGATATGAATATTACGAAAGTTGGATATATTTTTAAGTGCCTATTCAAAACTGAAGTAAGCTGTTTTCTCCGAAAAATTCCACTAAAAATATGTAACATGGCAAGCGAATATTTTTACACATTTTTGAAATATAAAAAATTAACTTTTTTTTTCTTTTACCGTATATACATTAAGCCCATTTCAGCGTAATCTAGTTAGGTTTCATAAAAAGTTGACTCTAATAGATAATTAGATAAATTAAAATTTTAACAAATACTTTCGTCATGGAAAACAGCTTGAAATGAGCGAAAAATAACGACTTAGACCATAAAAATTCAGTTATTTCTAAAATAATTATTAACGCATTGTAACTACTACTACTACTTTCCCTTATCCGCACCCAATGGTGCATAGGGGACTGCATTGGTAGACCAAGTGCAGTGTATCTTGATCATTTTATTACATGAATGCAAGATGAACAGTCTTACGCTTCAGTGCCAGTCCAAGGTAACACACATGAAATATTAATAAAAAAATTACATGTAAATAAATATTTCATGTTGACCCCCTACGGGAATCGAACCCGCGGCCTCAGGCACGGTAGCCAAATGCGCTACCACTTTGCCATGAGGCGGACACATTGTAAACTATATTAAATTTTATATTCCGCCAAAAAATTAGAAAAAACCTTCATCATCATCATCATCATCATTCCATGTCCGAACTGCACAAGAAACTGTGCAGTTTTCTTTCCCATATCAAGTACGCATTATACTTTACTTAACATATTTTCTGAGCTTAGTATAATTTATATTTTTATTCTTATTTACCTAAATACTTTATTAGTGTATTATAAAATGTCATATCTATAATTGGCCTTCTGCTTGCATTGTCTATATTTTCAATTTAATATGTTTAAAGCTGTTAATTCTTATGTAAAGTTTCATATTGGTTAACTTTACCTAAATTAAAGAGGAAGGAAGTAATGCTATATTCGGTATAAGAGGTATAAACAAGATTAACATGGTCAGGGTAACTTCAATTTATGGTCCTAGGGGTATTATGGAGTAAACGCTTTAAGTTCTTATTAACTAAAAGCAATTAAAATACAATCATATTAAAATATTTTAAATTATACGAGCATCGAGAACTTGAATACATTATGTATTTCCTTTGTGGAATAAATTATTTATGCTCACGTTTTTCAATTCTTTCAATTCTATGTTATATTCACTAAATTTAAGTAAATGGGAAAACAATAGTAAAATAATTTGTGGAGGATTTTAATCTTTAGGTAATATTGAAGGGTAGTATAATTAATTTTCTTCTATGTATTACGAAATTGACAATTGGAATTAAATCAGAGTACAAAAAAGAATGTGTAAAATAGGTGAACTAATTATTCTTTAAAATCGATCACGTCATGCATTTAATAGATTGTATAGGACGTATAGGTATACCTGACAGGACGAAATAGCTGTCAAGATATCACAAAACTCAGTAAAACCAAAAACCTTATTTGGCTTTTTATAATTTATTTTAGAAACTGTAAATAGATACGATATAGAAACAATGATTAATGCGGAAGACCTTTTTTATTATTAAAACGGATTTAAAAAAAACTCTTGAAAAAAAATGTCCTTTAAAATCATAAAGTGTTGTTTTTAAAAATGTACATAAATTTACCCTTTCACTTATAAATTCTGAATAATTTTCACCGGGTAAAAGCTCAAATGCTGAGGAATGTACATTATTATGTAAAATGCAATTTGCTTACCTGGAAACTAAGATCAAAATAATTGAATATTTTGATTAATAAATTAAAAAATTGATAAAAACATATTTTTGTTTGCGTATCAGGTATCTGTTGTTTTTATATAACTCGGAACGTGAGAAATTTCCGCAATGAAAGCTTAAGTCGTATAGAATATTAAAACATTGATTGCTTTCATTTTCCAGTGGCATCACATCATAATACAAAATATGTTCATCTAATGGAAAAACAAACGTGATAAAGAGATAAAAAGAAAAGACAACAACAATCCATTTTTCAACAATCCATTAAATAATTATTTAAAGAATATGATGTAAAGTAAATTTCAACTTGGTCTTCAAAACCATTGTTACCTAGCGCTGAAGAAAACCACAAGGTTGTGCCGTTCACATTAAATGCACAGCTTTCAAAACGAACATGCGTTCACACATTCAATTGCGTTATAATTAAAACCGTGCATACCTGCGTTCGCACATTAAATTGCGTTATAAATTAAAACCGTGCAAACCTGCAGTCACATATTAAATTGCGTTTTAATATAATTAAAACCGTGCAAACCTGCGTTCGTACATTAAATTGCGTTATAAATTAAAACCGTGCAAACCTGCAGTCACATATTAAATTGCGTTATAATATAATTAAAACCATGCAAACCTGCGTTTGCCGCGTGCTGGTACGAACTCAACAGGAAATACACAGCCTAATCCATGATAAGAAAAATAAACCTGTTAGGGGAGGCCTTCCTGAGTTGTAATTAGACTACTTATTATAAATTTGATTTCACTCGAACTGGCTGCAAGGAATTGAGGACCTAAACTCTGAGGTCTCGTCTGAGGGTCAGCTTGTGTCAGGACCAGGGGAGCTGCCTTAGCTGCATCTCGGTAATCCTCAGGCCGGCTGACGCTGCCCTCTGAGAGGGTATCCTAGTAGATTTCACCGCGCTCTCGGCGACAAGCCGAGAGGGGCGTGATAGGCGGGACCGTGGGCTTGCTGACACGCAGTTCACCTCGTGTCAAATCGATCAACGAGACATGGTGGGGCAAGCGTTAAAAAGGTCGGACTTACTTGAGTTCCCATGGGGCTGAGCGTGGTTTTACAGAGATGCTAGAACATGATTCCGCCGGTCACGCGGGAGGAAATCACGGCCGCTTCATCCTTCGGGCGAAGTATCCCCTCCAATTCCAGTATACGACATCGCTAACTTCATTCGGTACTTTGCGACAGAATTTGTATGGCGTCAAAGCAAAAGTAATGAATGAAGTTCGCCATATCGCATGTCCGCAACTTCAAAAGTTGTGTCTGCGCTAACCTACCTGATGTCTACTGCACATGACTCGCGCACTTATCGTGCCATGTCGGGAAGAAAAATGCGGAAACTGAACGCGCTCTATAATGGATGCGTTGATTTTTTTAGTGTTGACAACTCGACCATGTTAATAAACGGCCAAAAGTTGAAGTAGT
Organism: Micrasema minimum; assembly: GCA_022494985.1. Classification (NCBI taxonomy): domain Eukaryota; kingdom Metazoa; phylum Arthropoda; class Insecta; order Trichoptera; family Brachycentridae; genus Micrasema; species Micrasema minimum. The sequence continues at coordinate 34,312 of JAGVSP010003042.1, read as the reverse complement.
CGGTCTCAGAAGGTACTCAAGTTCTAGATTGTCCAACTTGACAAAACTAATTGTCAAGAAGATAAAACCTAATCTTAGCATCATCATTGATGCATAGGAGAACCAAAATATTTGCAATAAGTTGGTAAAGATAAAAAATAAAAACATGAAAATAAAATAAAACGTAAACAGAAACCCAATGCGTGCCTCCACGTACTCCTTGCAGATTTGGAGTAATCTACAAAGTGCTCTGATAGAGGGACAAAGGTGAACTATATCATCTGCATACAACTAATGTTATCTACACATCTATTACCAATAAAACAACCGACTAATGCTGCGTTGAGTCTATCCATTAACTCATTTGTGTAAATATTAAACAGGACAAGTAATTACATAGGCGAGAAAGCTCTCCCCCACTTAACAAGATACTCCTGAATGCTATATCAGACCCTCAGTATGCCTACTATCTCCGACGGAATCGTACATTTGTATAGCTTTGACCATAACGTTATATTGAACTCGATCGAAAGCCTTACTCAAATCTAAGCAACACGCAAAAAATACGGTTTAACAATGCACAGTTTGCATATGACACTTTATTTGCCTCAAAACGGGACATCTGTAAAAAGGGTAGTTATAATCAGCAAATACAGAGAAATGTTGTACATATCAGTATATTTTCAAAATTATGTTAAACAATACAGCAGTTCTTACTGAATATTATGTTTTAACATCGCAGGCAAATTTTAATGTAAATTATGTCTCATATTATAATTTATTTTTGTTGCAAGGCTTTTTCTTCTGCGTGTGAGTAAACGTCAAATGATTACAATAATAAAATGGTTTTTAAAAACTTATTCCATTCTTCTAATAAAAAGAACGCCTCAATAATATACATTCAGTTCAACTTATCATTATTAACAATAATTTAAATAGTATATATACGTAAAAATTTGGCGCCACTGAATGGCTAGAATATTTGTATCGGATAAATTTCAATGATAAAATATGCAAAATATAGCTAGCATCAATTTCCTTGAGAACGTGAATGGCTTTGAAAAAGCGGTGATCCTTTTGAATTTTTGAAATCGAAACGCTCCAAAGGATTTTGAATTTGAAACATAGAACTTATTTTAAAACTAGAGTCGTCCATTATTCATACTTTAGAATGATATTTTCGACCGGGAATATAAACATCAAAACTGTCTGAATTTCAGAATTTTAAATCCTATCTTTACATACAAACGTGCACATCATATTTTATCTTTTAAATGAATACCTCAACACGGGTTTTCCGAGAGATACATTGCATTAAAAAAATATTTTGTTAAATTTGAAATAAATAAATATTTTTTTATTACTCAAAGAACATAAAATATTGGCAAATGTTAATCATTGTGTGTGCACTACATCAATTGGAAAATCGGCAAAATAATTCGGTTTTAAATATTGTAATTTATAAATGATTTGGATACAAATAATATGTTTTTGTAGTTTATACTTTTGTAGAAAACTAATGTTACAAATAATGTACGTAAAAAAAAAATATCGATGGTTGACCTTAAACAACATTTTTGGCCAAAACCATTTTTAAACTTTTTCAAAGTGTACTTTTTTGTTAGGATATATGTTTAGAATTAAAAAATCAATGTTCAGTTTCGCAATTTGGTTTATCTCTTGTAAAATGTTGATTAATATAAATAGGTTCTCTACCATCGATATTATGTGCCTTCGTTTAACGTATTATTCCAGGGAAAATTCAAATGGATGTTTCAATTTTCCTGATACGAATGTGATATTGCGAAAAACAGACATTACGCCTCATTGCCCGCACGCTCATCGAACCAGCAACGCGAAATCCCATTACTTTAAAGTCCCCCAGTGGCCTGCAATAGGGGCTGTGGTGGGGGCAGAGTATGGTCGTGGAGGGGGCAGGGAGGGATGCGAAGGGGACAGGGAGTGGGTATACAGGGGAGGGGAAAGGTACAGCCTCCCACGGGAGTGAAGAGAATATAACATAACACATGTCACCACCAATATAGTGAGTAAACACACGAGAAATCTGACAGGAGACCTGTGGCTGGATATCATCGGAATTCAATAAGTCGAGTCTCAATATATTTTTTCCTGTTACGTCATCATATTTATCACGTTATATTTCTTAATAGATGACTTATACACATACTTTATATTGTATTGTTAATTTAATATTTATTTAAATAACTGCTGCAGTTTGAATTGATTTTTATTTGATGTAAATGTTTAATGTCAAAGAAACATTATAAATAAATCCAATCCAAATATATGTACCTATTATAAATTGTGACTGGTTTGGCCATGGTTGATACTCTCCGGTAGGTTCGACTCATTTTCCAAAATTTATTCCCTACCTTCATCCGTTCCGATTTGTCACCCGTCGTTTCTACACGAGTCAGTCTCTAAAATCGCCAAACTCAGCTCAGCTGCATAACCTCGAACCTCGTCATCATCCATTCTTCCTGTAAATCCAAGACCTGTTCTTCCTTTGTTTTTTTTCATTACAAAATCTTCCTCCTTGTCAAACCTTCAAACCTCAACATTCCTTCTCAATAGCCGAATCCCGAAACCCCTCGGTTAAAGTGGAATACAATGCGCTGGTGTCCCTCGATTGTGTCTCGCCAAATATCGTGGTCATCTCCAGAGTGATTCCAGGAACACTTCCAATCAATCCTAGTGGTTTTTCGTAAGTACTTCCATATTTTCGATCCTTGTTCGGACGAATTCACCAGAGAGTCTCGCCAGGGCAAATCCAATGACAATATCGAGTTGGACTAATACTCGTACCTACTAAGCGTCTGTGCTATTTAAATAGTCTTAATTTTTCCCCCGTCAATATAAAAACGTCTAATGAAATCGTTCTCTATACATATACATATAAGCTATAGCAGCTTTACAGAGTTAAAATTTTCGTAAATTATTGGTAAGTCATTTCTATTCCTAGTATGGCACACACTGCTCACTGAGCCTGTCATTTAATCTAGAGAAAATATGTAAATTAAATTAGAACGGATTGGATGTAAAGTAATAGCACACACTGCTCACTGAGCCTGTCATTTTATTTAGGAATAGATAAAATATTTAAATTTCATTTTAGTGCAAACAAGCATAATACTTTAAATGCTAATATTTTTTGTGCTAAGTGCTTAAAGTTCTATTGTTTTTTTTTTATGTTATGGTTTTTTCGCCTTATCGGTAATACACATTTCGATAAGCTTGAAAAGAGTTAAAATTTTCGTAAAATACATATTCCTAGTATATAGCACACACTGCTCAGAGCCTGTCATTTAAATCTAGAGAAATTTAAATTATTTTTGCAAACAAGCATAATACTTTAATGCTAACTAAGTCATAGTGAAAAAAGTTATAATTTAGGAATCAAACATTATATTATTTGAGAACAGATTGGACGTTGCATAGTGAAAAAGTTAATTAGGAATCAAATTAAAAAAAGAGGATTTTGTAATTGTTGGTACTTAAATAAGAAGGAAGCCTATGCCCAATGTCCAAAGTAGTGAAAATTTAAAAATTTGTTTGAAACCTTAATGCCCGAGTCAATAAAAAAACCTCTTTCACGTGGTATAAAACACACAAATGTAAAGGAGAACATGAAAGCCCAAAATAAAATATCATTTTACACCGTCAGCGACCTTTATAAAAATGTTCAATTTTCAAAATCGTTTCAAAGACGGAGTCTCCTTTTGGGGGCGAAGATCGGCTTAGGACTGGCGGGAAATGATCAGCATGCATGGCCCGTAGGCCTTCAAGTATCGTCCAAGGGAGGAGGGGAAATAAAGTAAAACGTAGAAGACAGGGAGAAGAAAAAAGTGAAACGCCGAAAACAAAAGCAAACCGTTTGGCTTCCCCACTTAAAATAATACGTGATGTGACTAAGACGGGATCTAGTGAGGATACAGCAGGTGAGATTCTAGTCCGTACAATAAAAAGGAAATAAACATTTTACTGGTGTTTAATAAAGCGGTATTTTGGGCAGCTATTAAAGCAGAGCTGGGGATTTAGGGACCAAACCAAAGAAAGGTAAAGAAAATTTTTGGAGCTTTTTGGAATTAAGTGGATCTTAATATATATTTATCTTAAGCTGGAGAAGTTTTATGATTTAATTTGTAAATCCTTAAATCCAAAGCAATAAAGTCATGTTTTTCATTAGTTTTCGTAGTAAATATATTAATCACAAAAGGGGGAGTAAGAGTGATTCTGAACTATAATGGATATTTATAAAAATGTGTGTTTCTCCAATTACGTGTAAATAAGTCAATGAGGGTATTAAAAGCAAACTTAGAAATCTCCACCAAAACGGAAAATAAGTTATCGATGTCAAAATAAAGTTTATATGAAATTCTACCTACTTAAAAAATATCTAGTTTAAAATCCTATTGAAAATATTTAAAAAAAAATTTTCTTAGCACGGAATTTGTCAATTAAGTAGGTGAAGCATAATTGGAAAACTCCAAATCAGCCAATTACAGACTAGAATATCACCAGAAACAATATGGCCGCCTCAAGCAAAGTTAAAATTCTCTTTCCTCTTAATATGAAAAATTTGAGTTATTAATTAACTTATTTACTTTTTAGTGGCATGACTAGAAATTACAATTTTTTTAATTTAAAATTAACTAACATACTAACTAACCATCACGCCGTTTCCCCGTAGGGGTAGGGAGAGAGGATAGAACGCTATGGCGTTACGCTATGGCGTTCTATCCTCTACAGAGTGGTATGCCACTCTGTCCTGACATACTTCCTTTGCTTCTTCTACATTCATACATCTTCTCATGCACATGCGCCGATTATTCCGACTTTTCACATGACCACTTTCAAGTACTTGTCGCACTTGGTCAAGCCATGTATTTCTCGGCCTTCCGCGGCTTCTACATTCAGGCACATTTGCATTTAAAACTTCTTTTAGCCGTTCTTTCATCACTCATTCGCTCCACATGACCAAATCATCGTAAAAGCCCTTTCTTAATTTTGTCGATAATGCTTATCTCAGCCTTGCACTCTGCTCTAATTTCGACATTTGTACGCCTATCATACATAGTCTAAAATAATTTTAAATTAGTTATAATATTTTTTTTCAAAAATGTGAAAACGTCAATGATGTTCCAAAAATGCCTTAGAAACAATGATCTAAAAATCTAAGAATACACTTGACAGCAGAATATTCTCCGTTTTTTCCCTTCGAACAGACTATATTCAGAGGCGTGTATTGCTGCGGTGGACATTTTCTTTCTAGAGTTTCCCCGAGATGCGTTCTCTGTGGATCCTTTCTGTTTACACTTGTACCTTCAGGAGTACCAGCATAAATAATCTTGCAACTGTGTTCTGCTGACGCGTATACAACTATTCTTCACGGAAGTTACGAGCCTCCATCAGAATGGGACCATTTCGTAAAGTAGCAATTGTATTATGTAAATAAAAGTATATAAAATCATTCTGAAACGTGCTCAACAAATCAAAAATTAATGTTATGTATTAAAATAAAAAAATAAAAAAACGGGTGTGTTACGTTACTTCTCTTTTATGAAATAAAGTTTACTTATGAAATTGAACAACTTTTGTTTTAAACTACTTTTTTATTTTTTAACACTCCAACCGGTGACACTACTCCTTCATCAAGGATTTGTATAATAATAATTTAAAATTAAGTAATAAGTCGCTAACTAAAAATGTTGAAGTGGTTGACCAGGTACTTGATTTACTTGGAGAGGGGAGTGAGTTGGGTAAACCATGATCAGTGCATTGGGATGTAGACACTTTTAAAAAACATGTTGACAAATGATTGGTATAAAGTTTACGTTTTTTCAAAACTGATTACCTCTATTAAACATTTGAAATGATTAATATAAGTTTGCATGAAAATAACACAGTAGAAGTGCACTACTAAAAATTTAAATTTGAAGCGTAATACTGATTATCCTACCTTCATGTAGTAAAATGATCAAGATACACTTCACTTGATGTAAGTACCAATGCAGTGCCCTATGCACCATGGGTGCGCGGATAAAGAAAGTTGTAGTAGTAGTATAGAAATATAAATTATGTGCAAACCTTCTGAATCCATGGAGCAAACAATTTTTATTTTGTGGCTTATTGAGTAAAAATGAAAAAAAACACTTTGTTGTAAGAACAGTTTTATTTTTAAATTATTTGTATATAACTAATTAAAGTTAAATAAAAATACTTGGTACACTTCCACTTTTATTTATTTGACAAGTTAGCGCTTTCACCCTGTAAGATTTTCAGACTGGTAACATGTTGTACAAGACAAAAGTAAAAATAACAGTTCTTACAAAATAAATTTAGACACTAAACACATGAGTTGGAAAAAGACAATATGAGAGAAAGATGAGACAAAATACAAAAACATGTGTTAAATGCAGTATTGTAACAACGTAGGTACCTAATGGAGAAATGCACAAGGCAAAAACAATTTAATGGAAGAAAAAAATTATTGGAGTTACTTTTGATTCTATTAATTTCTAGGATTTCTAAACTATCCAATTTTGTTCTAAATGTTCTAAATGAAGAACATTGATTTATTGAGAATTTATTCTTTTATCGTTCAAATCATCGTTTTCAAATAAAACCACCGGAAAAAAATTGCCATCATTAAAATGTAGCGTACAAAACACATAAGCCAACACATAAACACAAACACACAACTTATTATAAAAACATCGTTTCTATCTTCTTTTATGACTTAAGTAAGTTTGGAAGGAAACACTCTGCTTCAAAAATCGTTTTCCGTTTGACTGTCCTCATTTGTGCGGTGTTTTGTATGCAAGTTGGCCAGCAGTGGAGTAGTTAGAAAGCCTCCGTGGAATAGACAGTATGTAGAACCGTCTACAGAGTCTCTACAACCCCACTCTAGAGAAATCTTGACTAAGCTTTGCGTAGTTAGTTGACATCTCTACGTTTCAACGAGTCTATTTTTAATACAAGTTGCATTTAATGACAGTCTCGCGTTTAGACAAATAACAAAGATTAAGTAAGCGCCACTATTTCACAGTGAAACTTCAATCTATGAATAAAAAAAACCTTTATCATATGCGTAATTACAACCATAAATCCTGCGTTTATATATTCAGATTTCCCAACACGTACACCACAATCCACACACATAACACAACGCAACTACACATGATTTAACATAACCACTTTGTATACTATTGTTTACTCACTTCACGTCTTCAGAAATTTGTCTTGTACATTGTGTTGTCCACGTAATTGGTGTTATGTTGTACATATTACCTTAAACTGAAAATTCTTAGTTCATTGTAACAAAGATATCACTGTGTGCAGAACATTAAAATATAAATAAATAAATAACACACCTTTTTAGTTAGACCACTTATATATTGTATATTCCAGTGACCTGGTTTCGCTATCGCTGCATCGACATACTGGTAAGAGGCTTTACAAATTTGCAAATTATATATAAATTGAGGTAAGTATACTAATTAGATATAAATGAAGGGCAGGAGTAAGCAATCATGATTTTACGAGTATAGTATTATGGAGGAAATATTTTACATAAAATGATTTTAAGTATTGTATTTACTGGTTTTGTGAATTTTTGTAAAAGTTGCAAATTTATGTTTTAACCATAACGTTAAATAAAAACCAACTTTCATAAAGTAATTGAAATCGAATATTTTTTATTTATTGAATTGCACTTATTTTTAGAACCCATAAAATTATCTCAGTAAAATTTGTGTTTTCAGGTAAAACATTTTCGCCCTTAAAGTTACCTGTTTACATTATTAATATTTTGTGTAACCATTCGCCGACCTATCAACTTTTATACTAAAAGCTCCACCTCACAAACCTCCCCTTTCTACACCTAACCTGCCCTGACTCGAACCCTTTCCTTCGTTACCAGTACTAAAATCCTTTTTGAATATTTATGTGTATGTCAAAACTTTGTTCTGATCCTGATTTTCCTAATTACATTCAATTCTGCGAGTTCACAACAAAATGGTGGTTCTAAATAAAAATAGAATGCGTAAAAATGAAGTAAAATGCTTTTGCATACGTAATAACTGAATGTGAATGCATCCATCATTTTAAGTAAATAAAAAAAAACGGTATTACTCAAAACTCATTAAAAAATAATCAAAATAATTTATTTGATCACTAACGAAGAGTTTGTGTTTTTTTAGTTTTTTTTTAAAGTTTTTTTAAGTGCACTATTTAATTAAGCTAATTATACTAATTTATATTTGTTAAAAAAATTGTGCTTTACGTTACGATTTTTCAGTTTTACAGTTTTGTGTCTGCATTACGGATTTCCCATCAATAATTGTCGGGAAATGCTTTTGACTAAAAAATTGCGTGGAAAAAGTTTTTGATAAAATTTTAGACGATAACGTCATATAATTTTTCCATGCGCCCAAGTTTAATTGAGTTATTTCTATTCCTAATTAACTGCTTAACAAACAGATAACACCCATGAATTTGTCTTTTTAGTTATTCTATTTTACTGAATTTAATAAAAATTCATGAGTAGGTGCGGAAAAGTGTATAAAAATATTTTAAAACCGACTTGTAAGTCAACTTACGTAAACAATGGTCATAGATTACGGCTTTGTTTTGTGACTTTTTTTCCCGCCGAATTAATATTTTTCATTACGTGCTTATTTTTTTACAGCTTTTGGGATCTGATTTTGCTTTTAAAAAATATCCCTGGAGTAATTCCGTCGGCACTTTTTGTTTTTGTACTTTTTAAGAGGAAGAGGATCAAATTGTCGCTTCTGATTGGTCGGTAGCGGAAGTCAAGTGGACACAAAACACCAATAAAAACTGAGAGCTTATTTTGCAAGGTTTCGCTAAGTAAATGTCTGAGGGTGTTTTTCGTAACATTGATAAAGAACGAACCTCTAAAGAAAAACAATTTCTTGAGGCCAGCCGGTCGTATGCTCAAGTTAAAAATCTATGAACCTAAGAAAACATTTTTAAATAAGAATGTTTTTGACTCGTAAAAAATAATAATTTCTCAAAATTATTACATTCTATTAATAACTTTTGATTTTTAACTTACCTATACATACGATCATGCAACCCATCCATGGTAATTTTTAACTTGAATTATGCATATCGTTATAAAAACGTATATTTTTATAAAGAGATTTTTTCTTAATTATGGTTTCAAATATAGATTTTTATAGTTTGTTTTTTTTTCAAATGCCACAGATTGAGTGTGACATATTTCGGAACAAACTTGACTTTATTGCTAGTGTCTATACCTATTCCAAGCTTGGTGATAAAATGTAATATTTGATGGAATTGTAGATGTGTGTAGGTAACTAACTAACTAACCATCACGCAGAGAGGATAGAACGCCATACCACTCTGTCCTGACAGACTTTGCTTCCTCTACATTCATACATATTCTCATGCACATACGCCGATTATTCCGACTTTTCACATGACCACATTCAAGTACTTGACATACTTGGTCATGCCATGTCTTTCTCGGCTTTCCGCGGCTTCTACATTCAGGCACACTTGCATTTAAACTTCTTTTTAGCCGTTCTTTCATCACTCATTCGCTCCACATGACCGAACCATCGTAAAAGCCCTTTCTTTAATTTTGTCGATAATGCTTATCTCAGCCTTGCACTCTCTGCTCTAATTTCGACATTTGTACACCTATCATACATAGAGCCTGAGAGATCGCATTTCAACAGCATTAAGTCTACTTGTGTAGGTACGTATCAGTAAATGTCTACCGTGTAATATTTTCCAATTCTCTTCAGAATGTAAAACATCTGATTATCGAAAAATACATTTTGTAAAAAGATTGACTTCCTTCAGGGTAAGTATTGTTCCGATCCCGAAGGAAAACTCATTTCCAAAATAGAACTTATTCAATCAATACCCTATTTCGCAAATAAATTGATTCATACAAATTCGGCGGCACTTTCCCGCCATCCAGATGGCGCCCTCCGCAGCCGGCAATAAATTCGCAACAGCCATTTTAGTTTTCTTATAAACAAACAGGAATGTATGAAACAAATAAGAAATTCGGGACCAATTTCCAAACGAGTGGGAGAAAATTTATTCCCGAAAAGATGGTATGTAAACAGTTGTTTACGATTACTCCGGTTTGTTCTATTTATTTTTTGTGATTTATTTTCCGCCTGATATCAAAATTGAATTTTTTCTTGAAAAGTTTGCATAGCGGATATTGAACTATGGTTTCGCTGTACATTGTACAGTTAACTGTTAACTTTTCACTTCGCTTCCTGTTTTTAATATTCGAGGAAAAGTTGTGAAATACGTCAGATTTCGAATCGTCAGTTTTTATTCTCATAAAATAATGTTTGCTGTAAACTTTTGTGTTAATGCTAACTTCAAACCACATTACCAGTTTTATGATTACTCTTTATATATTATAACGAATGTAAATAACAACATGTAAATATTGCATTCCGCGGAATTTATTTAAAAAACGTATAAAGAAAGACAAAAGAAAGTTTCTGATAATTATATGTAATTCATTGTGCTAATAAATTCACTTTGAAATAAATATGCTTTTGTTGTTAAAGCCCAGGAAATAGAATAACAAACCATTTGATTCGCGTAGAACCTTTGCAATATTTCTTTTTCGTAAAAAGTTTATTAGATATTCGTAACTATATGTAGTGATTTCTTGTACTAATGTAACTAATGTATCCCACCCGTTTTTATTGGGATTCGAACCGGGGATCTCTGGACCCTACCGACGCTACCATTGGGCCACCACCCTTTCAAAACCCGTTCAAGTTTTATTTAACCTATTTGGTTAATTTTGCATTTATTAAAAAAAAAACTGTTCGTGCGATATAACCCTTTAATGTCGAGTATATTATAAGACACAAGACATATTGCCAGCTTTACGCGGCTCGCGCTCCTAGCTGATTCCATTCTGCTCTACTCCATTAATCGGTGCGACATGCGACACCAGAGACTACGGCCAACAGTGTGAACTAATCCACTTTATGTCTTGTAAACAGGCACTAAATATCGCTACTGCCACATTCAATTTATATGTCTTAACTTTTGTAAGAAACTGATACTTCACGTGTTAATTTTCAGTATCTACTACCTATCTATGCTCTTGCTTATCAAAAGAGGCTAAATTGGCAGTGCATAATGGAGTTCTGTACCCAACCTTTATGTATGGAGGCGAAGCATGGAGTTGGAAAAATAAGGATGAAAGTAGGTTGAACGCAGTTGAAATGCGATCTCTCAGGCGAACGTGTGGTAAAACTATGTATGATAGGCGCACTAATGTTGAAATTAGAGCAGAATGCAAGGCTGAGATAAGCTTTATCGACAAAATTAAGAAAGGTCTTTTGCGTTGGTTCGGTCATGTAGAGCGAATGGATGAAGAAAGACCGGCTAAAAAAATATATGATGCGACTGTGCCTGGGTGTAGAAGTCGAGGAAGGCCGAGAAAGACATGGCATGATCAAGTAAAACAAGTGCTTGAAAGTGGGCATGTAAAAAGTCGGAATAATCGACGTGCGTGCATGAGAAGGTGTATGAATGTGGAGGAAGCAAAAGAAGTATACCAGGACAGAGTGGTGTGGCGTTCTATCCTCTCTGCCTACCCCTTCGGGGAAATGGCTTGATGGTTAGTTAGTTAGTTAGTTACTACCTACTTTTTCCTTTTGTCAGCACCTGATGGTGCATTGGGCACTGCATTGTTACCTTCACCAATTACATTATATTTTGATTTGAAATCTTATTTATTCCACTGAAACCAGGTTTTTGTGGCACAAAAAACAAATGGATATACCTATTTACTAAAGAAGTTTAACGAGTGTGTCTATTTACTGTAAGGTCTAAATTTATTCAGCAAATTTCAAATGACGATTTTCATGGTAAATAATACAAAATATTAAAATTACTCAAAATCTCAGTGTCATATCTCAAAACAATAGTGAAATTTCTCGTCATGACTGATTAAAGTTATACATCTACATAAATTACGAAGACAGTCAGAGTTATATGAAGATAGTTTCTATCAAAATGTGACAAACTCGGTTTACTTACCTACTGATTTATTGATGAAAATGGGAGCTTAGAAAACTTTGAGTTATTAGTTTTGCAAGGAATTAAATAATCAACATTCACGCTTCTCGATTGTTCAAATTTTCATTTAATGTATTCTAAGAAAAAAAAATATATAATTAATTAAAAGTCTTTAAGTCTACGTTCTGCATACAAAGGGCGTATAATATAAAATGTATTATGATGCTATTAGTGATAACGAATCTAGTATTTAGATAAACAAATAGAAGGTTTTTTCTGAAATATTTAAAATAAAATTATAATTTTTATGTCATAGAATCAACAAAATATTAACTCAATATTTGTAGCACTCACTTTGCGCTTTTGTTTTAAACCACTTATGCATAAAAGCAGTTGAAGTAGTTTAAAACTAGATTGTATTTTATTTCCTAATTGTATACAGCAAAATGGAATAACATTTTCACAAAAAAAACAATCTAGAAAAAGTAAAAAAAACTCCCACATTCACAGCCATTTAACGCAAATCTCAAGTGAACAGTTTTGACTGATGAAAGCAGTCTCCCGTACTTACTTTTCTCCAAACATCTTCAAATTAATTGAAGCGTTTTCCCCGGAGAGCATAAGTCGTATGGGGTGGTTAAAGCCTGACTTCTGTAGTGGCCTCTCGATCCTAACTAGACAGTGTCGACAGCCGCGGCACCAGAAGGAGAGAATGGATTATTTAACTTACCCGGTATAAACATAAACCTCCTCTGTCTTCTGTTATCCCGGCACTTAAAACTATTGTTTTGATCTTAAGGCTCAAAATAAAACGGCAATTTTAAGAGATTCAGTAATTAATATAATAATTAATCGATACTACTTTTAGTTATTTATTCGTTATCTCAATCAAATTATTAAATTATAATTCTTGAAACTCTTTTTCTACCTGAGAAATGATCAAAAAAGGGTTCTTTTCAAAGATCTTTTTAATTGTAAGTAGTTGTTCCTCTCCCACAATATATAATACCTATCCCAACAGAGACAGAGGTACTCTGGAAACGAATGTGGGTTATCTAGGCGTTTACAGGGCTTGTGACCTGGCATTGGCTGGGTTAAGTGGCCACTTGACGTACTACAACATTCCCCATTCCGCCCATCATCTGATAACCATATATGACAAATTTTTGGAACTACTATATATATTGAAATCGTCTTCGTCATTCCGTTTTACAGAATTGATTCTATGCTGGTGTCATCTGTTGAGAAGATTGCAAAGCATTTTATTTGGCAATCATCTTTTTATTAGATGTAGGTAAGGCCCTACCGGGCTTTATTACTTACTCTAGAAGACGCCTGAAGATGTCTCTTCAATTTTTTATTTTTTGCTTTATATTTTTTAACCAGTAAATCTTTCTAAACAACATTTTTTGAAATGAATACAAATACTTGTAGACAAATTACTGGATTATACCCATGCTGGGCTGATATCAGATATTTAGGCGTTTACAGGGCTTATGACCTGTCATTGGTTAGATAACCCACATTCGTTTCCAGAGTTCCTCTGTCTCTGTTGGGATATCAATAATATCTGATATCAGCCCAGCATGGGTATAATCCAGTAATTTGTCTACAAGTATTTGTATTCATTTAAAAAAATGTTGTTTACAAAATATTTATGTTTAAAACACCCTTTAAATGTAGGTACTCGTATATTTTACATGTACATTTAAAACAGCTTAAGTTTTGCTACTTAGTAAAAAAGTTTTATTACTAAGTACTTAAAAGAAAGGTAATCAAAAATTCTTTTTAAGAAAACGCTTTTATTGAATGTAAGTACACATAAAAACATTCTTACAAACGACGAATATATGTAGAATAATGCTGAAACGTAATATTATCGAAAAACAACGGTATTTTGGTCAATTAAATGCAAAACAAAAAGTTTTCTTAATAACAAATCTGGTAATCGCATTTACAAAATATCATAGCAATTTTTGCAAAGTACACCGGATTCATTACTTTTAAAAATAAAAAATATGTATATTGAAGTAATAATATTTATCTAATTTTTTTATTAACAAAACAACATTTTTTGTTATAGTTAAAGTTGGAACAATCAACGTGCGTGCATGAGAAGATGTATGAATGTGGAGGAAGCAAGAGAAGTGTGCCAGGACAAGAGTGGTGTGGCATTCTATTCTTTCCGCCTACCCATTCGGGGAAATGGCGTGATGGTAAGTTAGTTAAAGATAAAAAAAGGTAATATTGCGCTTTATGGGTTATTTTAGTAATTCCAAATTTATTTTTAATTAGCACGAAATTACATAAGTGAGGAACTTAATACGAAAGGGTTGAAAATGAACTTTAATATCAGACAAATAAATAAGTTTTTACACTGTAAACGGTTTAATAATGGCTAAATCTCATTATTCAAAATACTATTTTACAAATAGAGCAAAATTCTTTGGCTTACACATTTTATCCAGTTGAACTTAAATACTAGTCACAGCCAAAAAGCTTTTTAAATACTGACAATAATACCATTTAAGTACTAAATATCTAATAATTCTAACACTTATAGTCCAAAAAGAGTATTATAGAAGAAAAAATCTAGTATTGATAAATAATTAAAGATCAAATCCAAAATATGTATTAAAATAAATAGGCCGGATAATCGTCATCGTAATAATGAAAGGAGCTCACCCACATTTTTGGAAAAATAAAATTGTAGACTTTATGGTAGTGGAGAAAGCTAGCTATGGGATATAACAATGTACATATAATACATGTACATACAATTATTATGGTGTTTTATTTGGATTTTTTTTAAAAATACATGTTTGCCTTAGCTTACTTCATTCCCACGGCCGCGGCGACGAAATACAAAAATAATATTTAAGTTATTTTTTTAACAAACAAAATAACTTCTATTTCTACATTTTAAGTATTTTTTATCTACTGTTGATACAAAATATCCTTTAATTTCATTGGATGGATGCTGATATCGGACGTTTCGAATACAAAGATTCTAGAAAGAACAGTTTAATACCTTAAGGTATGTTAAGAAATCTACGTGCATTATTATACATGTGCGAACCTACAGAGAGAAAAAAACTGAAGTTAATAAATTAAACTCAAATCAATAGACATCTAATGCTAACATTGAGATTAATAAAATTTTGAATCAGAAATAAGTTAAAAAATAAATATTTGTAATTGTATAATATATACTGTAGGTAACAGAAACATCTGAGAAGGTAATTAATTTTTTACAAATATTTTTATAGACAATAACATAATATAATACAATTATTATAACTTATTTAATAATAATGCATTTAGAGTATTTCAGTTACATTTATTAAATTTACTTTAATCAGACATTAACAAACTGAACATTGTTAAATATTTTCAAAGCTCATTTTAATTGATTATTTATCGATAGTTTGTATTGAAGTACTTGTTTTATGTAAGTTAGGCTTAAATACTTTGAAAAATTTAATTTTCTGTCTTAAATAATGTCTGAACATCTGAAGTCTTCAATACAAATTTTCTAGATACAATATTTACTGGAAGTCTGAAGATTTAAAATTTATACTCAAAGCAATCAGTATTTACACAATACATATATCTACATACACGAGTTAGTAATATGACTTTTAATACAGTAGTACTCAGTAGAGTAGATACAAAATATTTATTAAGGACGTTTACATTTCATTGACATAAGTACTAATTCAATTACGTATTTTAATTTCCATGTAAGACAAATATTTACATTCTTGTTAAAAATAATAGTGTTTATTTTACAATGTTTATTTTACAAGATAAATACAATGACCATATACATTAGAAGCAGAATAATTCACTTTAAATGAACAATAATATACATACATATCGACGGTTGAAAGGAAAAAGTTACCAAGCGGCATAATATGTGCAAAGAAAATTATGCAAAGTGACATAATTTTATAATGTCGCTTTGTATCATTTTCCTTTGCACATAAAAAATTATGTCGCTTGGTAACTTTTTGCTTTCAACCGTCGCGTCGCGTCGGTCGCGTCGATAGGACAGCTTTTATTAGGTAGGTGCTCAATAAATTGATGTTGGATTTTTTTAGGAAAGTTCTAAAGTAAATTAAGATTTGTTATATTAAATGGTCTCCTCATTACAGCACTAGAAAAAATTGTAATACCATAACGAATTTTCTCTATTAAAGTTTTTTTATGATTCATAACACAGCGCCACAATAAAAAAATCTTTCAGTGAATTTTTTATTTTTTATTTGACGGTACTATGTGCTAAAAATGTCGGAAAGAGTAAAAAAAAAAATTAAGGAATGAACGTGCTAACGTTTAAATTGTAACTATAATATGGAGAAACATTAGGATATTGATTGATTTGGCATTTTTATTTTATAACAATTATCAGTACCTACACAAAAATGAACAAATAGAACCGAAATTTAGATTTATGAAAATATTATAACAGTAAGTTAGTGAATGAATCTGTTAATACTATGTACATAACTACTCAATTTTAACTCTGCAATATCATAATCATATCATAGATTGTCGGAAGATGACGCGAGGTGTGTTCATTTACAATTTTTTTAGATTGTAATAGATATGTAATTTACTTACGATTTTCAAGATTTCAATATATATATGTAGGTACCTTTCAGTCAATGCTACATGATAATAATATACCTCGTATTTAGTCTCAAGTGGTGTAGAGCAAAGCATTAACGGAGTTTGTACCAAGAAGTAGAGCGTTTTGAACTAAACAGTAAGTTGGCAAGTCGCCGAACGAAGACACAGGTAGCTTTATTCCATTATATCTTATTCAAGCCAACCACCCAACTTTATTGGTTGGGACTAGATAGGATTATTAATTAAGTCTCCCATTATCGTTAGCTCGAGAAAATAACGCAATAGGTCCGGTTTAATTAGAATTTGGGGCTGATAAAACTTTTAATTACTTGGTTTAAATTTAATTGCTAAAAATTAAGGTTTTCCATTAGCAGCTTGACCTTTATGATAACATAAAATTAATCTATCCTAAAAGTTTTACCAAACCAAAACTTAATTTTTGATATTCGCCTCGTTGGATTATTAAGCTTTCTCTATCTCAAAGAATCTACCCTTAAAGAATGAAAATAGAAAGTTCAAGCCTCTAACACAATTCGTGGAAAATGTATTGGGACACAAACGACTACAAGCGCAGATTTTCCACTTGGATTCAGCCAAGACTTTTAAAAATAAATCACGTTAGGGGATATTATTAGAAAATAATATTGAAAATTCTTTGGCAAAGCTTATTCGTATAAACTTTATCCCTTTTCGAAAAGAAAATTGCCTACCTTTAGGGAAAAAATATAAAGCCGTTTTCAATAAACGAGAAAAACTACTTACAATCGATTCTTGAGCCTCGTTTTCATATTTATAAAAATGATGAGTTCTATCACTAAACCAACTACAGTTAAATGGGCCTATAACATGTTTTAAAAAATTGAAATGACATATGGTGTAGCCTAAGTGGGGAACACGTGAAGTTTACCAAATTTATCTACTCGATAATCACAAAGCCACGTAACTGTAATGTATTTTAATTACGAATGACGGCATTCCGTAAAATTTTGCTTCGAAAGTTGACGGCAGATAAGAACAGATATTAAAATGTATATTTAATATCAGGTATTTCAATACAGGTATTTGTAGCTATAATTTATTTATTTTGATTAATGTAACGGTCAGCTATCTGAGTTTATTATTTTATTTTGAGGGGAAAATACGGCTTATTAGAAAATGTAACATTATTGAACTAAATAATAAAAAGTGAAGTCATTTACATTATTATGATTAGTTTTTGATCGAAACATTACTTTTTTACTTATAATACACGTCTTCAAATTTACAGAAAAGATAAATAAAAACTATCATGGAGCTGACATTTGAGGGTTGTTATTTGAAGGTTTCACTCTGTGTTTATTTTTTTAGCTAGCACGCTACAAACTACCCCGACGTGACATGTTCTTAATAAAATGAACAAAGTAAAAGTTTCCTAGCATATCTGAGCCAGCATCAATCCATCATTCATAGTACGGTAGCTGGGAACATAAAAGCTTTCTTATGTTTCCTCACACAAGCGTGTAAAACGTATGAAGCATGTAAAGTGAAAGATTTCTTATTCTGGGGTGCCCCAGTAACACATGCAACCACGTGGGAGGGTACTGACAAACTGATGAATATTAAAGAGCCTGGAGTAAACAAATAAAAACCGGGTTCGATTTCAGACAAGATTATTGAAAACATTTGTCAAACAAATTATTTGAAAGACAAAAACGACGTATTTAGATTTTCCCGAGTTCTAAAATTTTAGTAGTTATGTACCTGCTTTCGTGTTTTAGTATGTAGACAAGTGGAGTTTTAAACTGACTTCGAATATTGGAGGCTTGGGTTTGATTCCCAGTTAGATAACAAAATATCGAACACAATTTTCCTATAATGGATGAATTTTAACGGTTTTTCGGTCCGCCATTGTAATACGCCTATATTTATTATTTACGATGATTAATCCGTATCAATGACATGTTTTGTGATTTAAATGGAGCGCACATAGATTTAATAGTAAGAGGGTACGCATTTTGTTAAATTTTCTATATTTATTCAATTGATTACATAAACATATTACTAGAAGTAATCAAACACAAGGTTTTCACAACATTTCATGAAAAACGTGTGGATATTATGTTAAACATTTATTTTTGCTATTACATTAGAAAAAACTTTATTCATAAAAAACTGCAGTGTGTTAGAATTTGAATCTTGTTGTCGTTGTCCACGTTGCAGCTTTAAAAACACATTATTTGACACAAAATGGCGCCCGATGGCTTGGCATGTGATGTTCTAAATTCAAATCAGCTCATGAATATTTCATTGGTGATGGATTTCCCGCGCCGGAACAAATAGAGGTGGGGAAGGATTTGGCGGGAAACAAGACGTCCATTACAGTCAAGATGCCAACCAAAGCATTAATGTCGTGTGTTAAAATGGAATCAATAATGTGATAATTATTTTATAAAAAAAAATAAACAATCACGCCTTGTTATGTCACCATAAGAAAGAAAATAATAAATTAACTAAAATAATAATGTAGGCTGTATCAACTTTATTGAATCGGTGCAACACCGCCTACTCAGAAAAGTAGCATGGATGATCGTTCTGGGGAGAGATGATTACACCTATGAAGATATGGAGTCAATGTTGAGAATCTCTTGCTTGAGTCTTTAAAAGCGTAGATCTAACATTGATTCCATTTTCATATTTAAATTGCTAAATTGGCATGATAGATGCACCATCTTTACTGACACAAGTGACTTTTTGTATTCCAGTCCGTAGGTTGAGAAATAATGACATGCTGTTCCTTAGTCACCTCAAAACTTACTTTAGTTTTCATGCCCCATTGTCTCGATTGTGTCGTATTGTAAACTCAAGACGGGATCTGGACTTCTTCGGTGTAAGTCTATCAAGATTTAAACATTCACTGAAGTAGACCCGATCCTATCTTGAGTGTGTCCACATTTTATTCAAACTGTCTAAGCTTCACCAATTTAATGTTCTGTCTAATGCCTCGTAATATAATAGCACGTCGGGCACCATCATGAGGTCCCGAATTCGACTCTTGCGGATAAGGGAAAATAAAAAGGGAGAGAGAGAAAGAGAGAGAGTGGTGCATAGGGCACTGCATTAGTATAACAAGTGCAGTGAATCTTGATCAAATTTTAAAAAATAAAAAAGTTTTTTTTAAAGAACTACAAAGATGTAGTCTTTTCTGAAAAAGTCATGACCATTTTTGAAGATTACACACAAAAAATATTTAACAATTTTTTACTCTACATTCTTCCTTACCGAAAAAATTGTACGCAAATATTTTTGTACAGACGTGGCGTAATTCCTGTAAGTGAATTTGACAGTCTTGTCCCACAGACTACGGACTACAGACGATTAGTCAGACCTCGAGGGGGTGTTGGCGCCCCTCTATTAAATTAAGAAACTAGGAGCTGCAGGTAAACAAGAAATCCCAAATCGGCCATGAATATTCATGCTCCGCTAATAACACACCAGCACCCGGCGTCTGGGAGCAAGTACACTCGGTGGCTCTGAGAATAGGACCACTTCTTTTATTTTTATTAATTTAAAAAGAAATGTTAGCAATACGCCGAAATTAGATGGATAGTGCGTTGGGCTACCATGCACGATGTCTCGGGCCTATATTCGAGTGTGATTTTTTACGAAAAAATATTTTATATATGTGATACATAAGTTTTGAGAATAGGTGTCTTAGAAGAATTTTAGGTGTGCGGTGGTTTGACTTTGTAAGAAACACAGAGGTGAAGCAACGGACACAGCAACCCTTGGTATCTACTGTCATCCGGCGAAGGCGTTTCGGCTGGCTAGGCCATATACTACGTATGCCTCCCGAGAGCCTTAACCATGCTTGCCTATTTTACAAGGCATCAGGTTCTCGGCGTCCTGGTCATCCACTGTTGACAATTCGTCGGCAGTTTACGTCAGAGCTGCGGGACGTGGACTTGACTTGGGAGGATGCACGGGAGCTGGCGGCCGATCGCTTGGCCTGGAGGCAGTTTGTGGATTCCATATGCTCCACATAGGGAGCGGATATGGTATAATGAAAATTGGGTAATGGTGTATCAATGCTGAGCCCAATCCACCATTAGATGTTGATAAAGGAAAGTAATTTTTTACCGTAAAACCAAAAAAAATTCCAAAAAAGCCACCGTCTTAATTTTCACGGTCCATAAAAGATGGCCACCTGATGTAAACGTTTGGATTGCTCATCACTTTGATGTTACCCTTTTTGGTGTGAAGTTCTGTAATCACGTTATCCAACTGCTCTGGTCCTGGTTTCGTCCTTATCCATCCTGGCTGTTTCATTATATCTAATGACCCGTTACTGTACTTCAGTAGTTTGGGTTTGGTATTTTAGCGGATCAAATTTGGAGTTATCAATCCGAAAGATCATTAGTTTACTATGACGCCGTTTCCCCGTTCCCAAACTACTCTGAACCGAGCTAAACTATAAAAATATGAAGAAAAAAAATGTTTAAAATCTCTTAGCAGCTTTTTAGTAAATGGATTTCTCATGTAGTTTGAAAAACAACGAAAACAGTGGTACGTAGGGGGTTACAAAATATAAGGATTTGATAATAAAACATTCAATGACCCAAAGTAAACCTTGCCTGGGGATGTTATGGCAAGTGTAAGGTTAACAGATGTTACTCCTGTTATATTCTTGTAACTCTAAGAAACTTTTTGGAATCCTTTCTATAACTGCTTTTTATTCGCCAGCATTTTGATAACCAACTTATTCAGATGTTGTAAGTTGGTTAACATAATACTCAAATAACAAAAAATAGCAAAAATAACCAAAAATTAAATACGATTTATGTTTATCATATGATCAAATGTTTCCTTTAAAAAAATTACATTACTTAATTATTTTACTGGCATTATCGAGAAAATATTAAGTTTGTATAGTTTAGGCAATACAAAATGCAAAAAAATCCGTAAAAATTTAGGTAAATGTTCTTTGGAGTCAAATAGTTAGATATCTACTGTATTCATTTGTTTTTTTAATTCATTAAAAAAGTAAGAAGGTAACCAAGAAATATTAGCTATAAGTTTAATTTAATTTACGGAACTGTCAGATGTATAAAAGTATTATAATCATCTTCGCAAGAAAATTCCATAGGTAATTCTTGAAAGTACGTTAAAAGAAAAATTGGGTATTTAAATTAAGAAAAAGTGATACCAATATTTTTAAATGAAGGTTTTTATTTATCAAAAATTGAAATATCTGTTTCCTCAATCACTGTGAAATCTATTATGTATTTCAAATCATCCTTCATGCCGAAAAATCTATTATTGTATTTTCCTGTATTTTAGTTTAATTGCTTCTCGATAGACTGATTAATTGAATTGGCAACGTTTCTCTCTATTATCAATATATTAAGCCTTATGTGCTATTCAGGCTTTGCAACAGGAAGCCTTATTGAATATGATATTACCATCTAAATCGACCAGAATGAGCACAGCCTTGGGGAGGCTGTAAAATGGATAAACAAAGCCAAACCACCCAACTCCCTACGGGCACGTGGCTCGCAATATTGTAACTACCCCTATAACCTTTTGGGGTAGATGATTAGATAACGATTTGAAAAATGATAGAGTTTTTTAGGAGTTGATAAAAAACCCTCAATGGAGGGTCATCACTGAAATGCTGATCAAATAACATTTTTAAAAGCTTTTGGTAGATTTTGCAGAGCACTGTCAAAGATTATCATGAGCTATATGATCATTTGCTTATACGCACCATTTAAAATACTCGTATTTCATTAAGTCATTCTGAAATTTACTTCGAAAGACAAAAATTCGAAATTAGACCTAATGTGGAAAGAGAGCCTTGGCCTTATACTAATTGTGGTAGATGGTAAAATTTACATGCTCCCAATAGAGAATGGATATGGATATGTAAAAAAAAATAGACTAATAATATTTCTCTGTGTGCCAAAGGGTTGAAGGCTTTGACTCAATCAAATAATACGTAACAGGAAGCTACAGATAGGCGGGAAACGGAAACTGCGGTCCCTGAAGACGCGGTAACATTTCAAATGGCGCATCTTCCATCCGGTTTCTCGATCTTGGATGTTGGTTGATCCAAAATAAACAAATATTGACAGCTTAAACATGTCTCTACGATTGATTAATCAACAACTTATTGATACTCTACTCAGTGAACCTAACAGCTTTGACTAACTGATTGCATCTTCCTTAAATTGCAACGAAATATAAATTTGGATTTTTTAATTTCACGTAATTTTTACAAGATATGTTTTTGTTTCACTCTGATCTTGTCACAAAGTACCAATGTGATTTTGATACATAATGTGAAGAAACGTAGGTACATTTAATTTTGTTTTTTAATCACATCTTTAAAGCGATTTAAAGGTAACTCTTGGTGGCGACTCTTGAGAAACGACTTATATATTTATATATAGATATGTTGTCCTTCGAAATTATAATGCAAATAATTTTTTTAACTTAATACGATTGATGTTTACTCAACTGAATTTTATTGTTTGTAATTTATTAAAAATTATTAAGACATCTTTCTCGTTTAAATGTAAAAAGTACAACACTTTATGAAAAATTACAAACGTTGGGGGGACATGAGTACACGAAACCAAAGTCATTTATATCGTGAGATAGATAAAATAAAAAAAAGTATTTTTGCGACAGCATCACACGTGTTTTCCAAGACTACTGATTCATTATACGCGCTTTTTTCTCTTAGCAAAAAAGTTTTCTGGGTCTCTTAAACTCGAGGTTTTTGGTTAGATATAACAATAAAAAACACTGAACGATCGCATTTAGTTGCCTTCCTTAGGGGTACTAGAATTAGGGACGTTAAGGAACTCCGTAACCGAAACTGTAAGATATCCGAAATAGTAAATATCCGTGTCCCTAACTGATTCTAATCTATTCGATTTATTTTTTAAATGCCAAAGCCACCGAATAAGTGTGAAATATTATTTCGATGGCCAAAGCACTCGATATCGCTGTTTTGTCATAAGAAAGGTAGGTACAGCTAAAGACTCATGTGATAATTATTTATTACCACGGTACTGTGAGTTATTGTGAGAAAGAAAAAGTGATCCACATAAATGTATCGAATCATTTCGGAACTCAGCTTAAAAATGTTACATTTAAAATGGCGCTGATATGTACAAATGTCGAAATTAGAGCAGAATGCAAGGCTGAGATAAGCATTATCGACAAAATTAAGAAAGGTCTGTTACGATGGTTCGGTCATGTAGAGCGAATGGATGATGAAAGAACGACAAAAAAAATATATGTTGCGACTGTGCCTGGATGGAAGACATGGCATGATCAAGTAAAACAAGGGCTTGAAAGTGGGCATGTAAGAAGTCGGAAAACTCGACGTGCGTGCATGAGAAGATGTATGAATGTGGAGGAAGCAAGAGAAGTGTGCCAGGACAGAGTGGTGTGGCGTTCTATCATCTCTGCCTACCCCTTCGGGAAAATGGCGTGATGGATAGTTAGTTAGGTAAAATGGCTAAAAATAATGTTCTGATCGAGATACAAGAACGTATGAACTAACAAGCGAGAGAGTTTTTACTTTTTAATTTACTCTTTACGTGTGTAAAAACCTTGTAAACATAAAAAAAGCCTTTATTGTCTTTTTTACTTTTAAATATTCTTAAGTTTGCATAAATATTACCAAAATAGTACTCAAAACTATCGGATATGCGAAATCATTAATAATTACCCCGATTCGCGTAAAGGAAATGAATAAAAAAAAACATTTAAATGTTCTTTTCATTATTTTTTTACGCTCGAAATCCTTCCTATCAAAACAAATAAAAATTTTGTCTGTATCCGAAATCTCATCTTTACATCCCTATACAGAACTCGCTTGACGTAAAATAAATCACTCCTTGAAACAAAAGTTTTTCAGCCCAGATCTGGGACACGGGGTAGCTATAAAAAGTGACATAGCCGACACTCGGAGTATCATCAATATAACATTACGGTGACGTCATCAGTCAAAAACCTTCCGCGGTAGTTAGCTGGATATTACATCCATCAGGACATCCCTAATAACTCGACGCAGATTGCCCCAGAGGGAATTAGGCATTTATTGGAAACTCTTCATTCCTTTGGCCAGATTTAGAAAAATCACATTTTATAAAATAAAATAAAAACCGATATTGAAATAATAATATGTGATGAAATTAAATTTATCTTTTAATAAATATATTTTTTTCATGTATAATAAACCTGCAATTATAATTATTATATTAAATGCTATAGGTAACAGGCTCACTTGAATAACGACGATTTTAGTAATTTTAAACCGCCGTTTGCTGTCTTTTCCAACTTATATAATACAATATAAGTGTTAAAATAAATAATAAATAAATAAAAATAAATTGATCTGAATAATGACGTCTTTAAAAATGAGGCTACTTGGCCATTATTTAAATTTGAAGAGACACCGTAAAACTGTCAACTATGTTCAGTGTGGAATTATTAATAATATGATCCTATTATTATATTATCATTTGGCGTTTATTGAGCGTGTAAGTAACCATTTACATTTGGTAAGCATTGAAAAACAGAACTTATGGCAATATAGCAATATTATTTACAATACAATAAATGCTGTAAATGAGTATCAGAAGTATGTACAAAATTTTACAGGTCCTTACATATAAAATCATTGTATTATTTTACATTTGTCACAGTAATGAGCAATGTCTATGTCACATCATTATTTAAGAGCAAAACGTCCTGTGTCATTTTAAGTCAATAAACTACATATTATATTATAAATTCAACATTTTGACAATGTTTTCTTACCGTCACATTGTCACATCCTGAGATATTACATTTCTTCCCAGGGTTGTATTGGCTGCGCCAATGGTGCTAGAACTTCCAATTTGTTGTTCTAGAAGTTTCTTGAAGATTCTAAAATATTCTAAACGGTTCCAGACGATTCTAAAATGTTTAGTGGTAGGTACTCCAAAAATTATAAGAGGACTTCAAGACCTTTAAAAAAAACTCAAAATATAAAAGAGTATTTACATAATTATATAAAATATGTACCAACTCTTAGGCTGAAAGTCATAATCGTGAAAAGCCTTCAGTTAAATTCAGATTTTTTTTTCTGCGCATGAAATTTGAATTCTTAATCCAAAAACTTTTCAAAGGGTTACAAAATGCTTCGGAAGATTTCAGAATATTTCAGAATGATCCAGAAGCTTCCAGAATGTTCCAAACGATTCTAGAACGTTCCAGAGGCTTCCAGAAGATGGCTCTCAGCACTCTATAAAGCTCACGCAGCTGCCGCACTCCCCGGGAAGTTTGCCCTATGTCTTGTCCCTTCCAGACTCGAAGTCCTTTCTCCTGATGACGGCGAAATGGGTCATTTGGTAGGAGTTGGTCTTCTTGCAGCCTCGCTCTAGAGTTCCAGTCATGGAGTAGCCCATGTTGAAGTCGGAAGATGTCACGTTGGACGTCAGATATAACTGGAAAAAAGGAGAATAACAGCAGAGTAGTAAAATGTAAAACGATATGAGAAAAAAGAAGGGAAAATGTAAGAAAAAGCAATCGTTCTCAGGTTTGGATGGTGAGAGAGGAGATTACTGTGTACAATGCACAGCGCCTATGTAATCTTTGCAACTTACAATAAAAATAAAATACACTTAAAACGTTAAACTGGATGTTAGTACTCGTATAATTTAGTGTAAACTTTGTACATAATATAATACAATGTTACATATACCACCACATTAGACAATTTAAACGGATTTTTTTTTTAAATACAAAAATTGTTTGCCATTTTTTCCAAATAATCTTTATTTAATATTTGCTGTAACAAGGATAATAAAAGTATTTTTGTTAGAATTCCCTCCAAATGTACAATATTTTTTTACAGTAAAAAAAAACGGTATTATGAAAAAATAATTACATTACCAATAAAGTGAAAAATGTTAATTAATCCCACCTTTAATTGAAAATGTTTCTGATTTATAAGAAAACAAAATATTCCTGCCAAACAATTATAATTAACATCTCGCTGATTTCTGAATTATTCTAATTTATGAAAATATATTCCTTTAGATAACGAAGCAGCGGGAATCAGAAAAACTAGAAATTATTCAATATCTTACTTTTATTATAAAACAAAAACTCATTTAAAGCAAAATTTATTTGAAAATTATTGAGTCTTAGCATAAAATATATATATCAATCTCGTTTGATTAAATAAAGAAAAACATAACATTAACTTGCACAAAGAAGTGGTAAAAAATTGGTTAGAGATAGAGATATTAATAATGCATTTATGTAATGCAGAAAAAACTTTGTATCGCACTAACGCATTATTGAGACCGTTGTATTTTTTTTCAAATTTTAGTAAAACTATTGTATTTTAAAGTTTTGTTTATGTGTACATACTGATATTTATATCCACTTATATGTAAGTATACCCGCGTACAGGCGATGCCTGTTTGGGATTCTTTCCTGTTGTTTCGTCTATTGTTTTCTATACTGTTTCTTTATAATATAAACATATTTATTATAAATAAAATACATTATATACATTAAATAATGTATTAATATACAGATTGTATTGATTTTACTTGTAATGGACAGTTTTTATAAATAAAAACATCACAAAACACTATGTGAGGAGTATCGTCATTTATTATTCAAAGTATTTGATGACATAATTTGGTAGAAAGCTTTTATAAAAATTAAAAGTTGTACTTACATCCCTAGATGCAGGTATTTTTGGGATGTAGAAATCCCTACGATAATACAATCTACATCCCTAAAAACAAGTATAGCTTAGGAGTATGTCTCTGTCAAATTATTGTGAAATGTAAATCACACATTTAATATAATAAATGAATACGCATGTGATTAATGTTTGTAATATGTGACGAATTTTAGTAACGCGCTCGGAGCAACCCATTATCATTAGCAAGAATTTGTTAAGTACAATGTGTCATAAATCAAAATGGATTTATTATATTTATTGATAAATAAATTATCCAGAAAACATTTATGGCGCCGTATCTTCACATTATGAAGCCCATAATATAGGATAATAATTCATATCTCAGCTTTTATCCGAGAAGAAAATAAATATGAAATACCCGACTGGAAGTATTATTCTTGAGGAGCACCCCCTACCAATATTATATTTTATAAGTAAACGTAACGAGCGAATACGTAGCTACTCCTAGAACCTTCCCTTATACAGGAAAAAAATCTTTAACTAAATATTCACACTTATGAATATTTTATGCAAAAATCTTGATTTTAGCATTCTCGGTAATGGAAAAACCGAAGTAATTTTCATTTGGTAGGGTAATTTTCTGGTAGAAAACTACAACTACTACTCTCTCCTATCCGCACCAAATGGTGCATAGGATACTTCACTGGTACAACAAGTGCAGTGTATCTTAAGTGTATAAGATGATCAGTCTTGTGCTTCGGCGCTAGTCCAAGGTATCACATATGAAATATTGACATTGAATTTTATCCGCCGAGTTTAAAAATCTAATAAGCGCGTAGTTAATTTAAAAAATCATTAAAAAAAAAAATAGTTGGAGATTTGTTAAAAGGAATAATATTGGAAACAGTCATGTCTTAAAGATATAAGATTTTATAACAGCGTATTCAAAATTAATTACGTTTGTAGGTACATATTATAATCTACTATCTACAGTTTGCAGAGCAGTTATCTATTGAATACTTATTAGGTACCCCTCAGCACAAAACACGCATTTCTATTTTGATGCATTTCTCATTCTGATGGTATTTGTGTTATAGAAAGCATGATCGCATGAAACTGTTGATCTCTGTGAGATTTCAATTTCAAATCAAACTTCTATAACAAGCTGTCAAATACAGTTTCTCGAACAGTGATGTAGACAGAAAATTGAATTTGTACAAACTACAAATTTTATCTGAATCGTACGACAAACTTGAATTTAGGTAATCTTCGTACTAGATATTATGATCATTAAAAATGTTAAAAGAGCTTTTGAGGTAAAGACACCATCTTACAAAAATTAATAACGACACCATCTTACAAACATTAATAAGATGAAATTTATTGATTTTTAGACCACGTATTTTTCGTACAAATCTTTAAAAAAACAACATAAAACTGACAGTAATAAATTATAAGGTTAAGAGCCATTAAATTACACCTATTTTTTAATCTGATATGGTGAAAAAAGGGTCATTGCTGGTTTTCAAAAAAACGTGTGAAGTTAAACATCGTTTTAAAAACAACAAAATTATCTAATACTAAGGATAAAACATAGGATACACATACACACACGTTTTACATAGGATAATTAGTATTGAGTTTCTTTCATTTTGCTTATCTAATTGAAAATATTCGCGGATCTACAGAAAACACTGAAATCCAAATAATGCAATATATTCATATTGTATCTTTTAAAAGCTGACGTGATTAATTTTCACAACAGCAAATTATGTTTTACTAATCAAAAAAACCAATTCCATATCAAATTCTCACTTACAGAAAATTATTAAGTAAAATTGTATAGAGACTGAACGCATTCATCTGTAATCCTTAAGCAATAAGCGGAAAACTCGACTCAGGGGAAACTATTTTCCTCGTGGGCATTTTTCAACTTGTTTACGCCCAGACTGTAGTAAATGAACCGCGCTGACTTGGGTAAGTACGTATAATGATATTATATCGGTTTGCTGGTGGCACTCTTCCTACAGAAAATTCAATTACTTAATCCGATAATTTAACCCTATAGAATTTTCGCTGAAAAGGAAGACGGACGCTAAGAAATCGAACCCTCCTAAGGATCTATTACAAAACAAATAAAAAAAACATATGAGCATTTTACTAGAACGCAATTTTAATTCTGCAAATAAAAAAGTATCATTTAATTGGATATTTGGTATTAAAATAGAGAATGCAAGGCTGAGATTAGCGTTATCGACAAAATTAAGAAAGATAATCGAGTACATCCGTAGGATGGTCATCGACGGTCTGCCAAGATGGTGGGATCCTGCAGGCGTAAAGAAGAGGCAGCTCGAGTTCAGGCTCTCCAAAAGCATCCGGAGTACATGCCCAAGCCAGGTCTACCGCCGCATCTTCACGACTCCAGTTATTGCAGGTTGCTGCGTCCGTTCCCGAACTTCAGCGTTGGTTATGAAGTTAAACCACCTAATGTCTAGTATCCTTCTCAGACACTTGTTCTCAAAACTCAACAAGCGAGCATTTTGAGGTTTTGTGAGGTGCCAGGATTCACATCCATAAAGCAGTACCGTCACAATGACCGAGTATAAACTGAAATTCCAGACAGCACTCATCGTGTTAAAGGTTTCTCCAGCAATTCATAGACGGATTGCGAGTTCCTTGTGCGTGCTGCCATCTTCAGTTATAAGAACGCCTAAGTATATGAAGCAGTCAACTCTTTCGATCCTCTGCTCGTTATTGTAAAGGGGATAGTCGGGGTCAGGACAAGACTTATTGCACATGCAGACAATTTCGTAATTAAGTTTTTCTCACCTTAAAGTCTGGGTCAATTTGCATTCTTTTAAAAGATCCTACAATGTAAATTGCTCCTGTTCCATTGTCCACCATCTTTGCCCATGTACTATGCCTGAAACAATAAAAATATACATTGTAATCAATGTTGAAGTGGGTTTATTTAGGATATTTTAGATACTAATTTCGGGTTTTACCTTTTATATAGAGTTTCATAAATGAGTGATCGCATTAGTAGAATAATATTTTTTTAATAATAAGGTAACGATTGTGGATAAAATCATACGTCAGATCCGATAGCTATTTTCGTACTATTAAAATATTACTCGCCATAAAAAATATTAAAAAACTGTACATATTTTTTTTTTTTATATTTTTAATTTATATAAAAACAGACAAGCTTAAATCTAGGTCGCTCTTATAAGTGTTAAGGCGCGTTTTTTATGTAAAGATAATAGTTGTTGTAATGTTTTCTATTCGAAATATTTTTCGTTACTTTGTACCTTTGTAAGTATCAATTTCTCACAAAATTTAAATCCTGAAATTTACATTCTTAGTTAGAGGTAATAAAAGCCATAAATAAACAATCGATAGCTATTGCCAGGGATTAAAACCAAAATAAGTAGCATTACAAATGTCAAAACAAGGTTATTCAAACACCAAGGCATGTGAAATACGAGTTTCTGGTAAGTTTCTGTACAGAGGCGACCACACAAAGTGCCAGCAATTGATAGGTTTTGTTTTCCGCTAAAGAAGTTGGCTTAGCGAGGTATGTAACACGGCACCTGAACTCCGGTGAGTTCTAATTAAAATCAGACCCGACCTGCTGTAAAATCGGAGAGAAAACTTTCTATCCCGACCGTAAATCACCGATATTGCCTCCTTAAAGTCACCAGTCCCACCAAAAACAGCACAACAAATGGTTACCCTCCTGGCCTATAGATAAAGAGAAAACAAAATTACATAACACTAACATTTTCCAGTTGGTTTTGGGTTGTGGCATCCGGACATTGGCTTCGATTCATTCATTTTTTACAGGGGTTTTCGCTCATATCCGTGACGTGACAAATATAAAAATTGATTTAAAAACAACCTTTTTCATTTATCTAAATCCTTGTCGAATAACTTAAAATTTAACTCAATAAGGACTCGTATCAATTATTACTATTATAGATACTATGTTAACAAAAGACAAAAAGTTTGGAAGGGAATTTATATTTAGATATTTACAGGGCTCGTGACCTGTCATTGGCTGAACTATCCAGTCGTTTGACGTATTAAAACACTCCCCATTCCACCACCTACCATCTGAAAAACCTGTATTTTTTAAAACTTGTGTATGAATGTATGTATACACACAGTAAATTGGCGTGTTATTTCAAATGCTAGTGCTCTCAGGAGCCAGCCATTAATACAGCATCCAAAAAATCTGGTAAAATAATTACGACATTTTTTCTCAATGCTTTTTTCTAATAATATGAAACTTTTATAAAAACAGGTATGATGTGGAAATTCCTTCGATATATCCGGATGGTGCAAAGCTGAAGATTGGCCTCACAACAGAAAGTCAAACTAGTGCCATAATGAATGTCTTTCGGGTAGAGACGCGTAATTCATACAGATTAGAGTGAAGCTGGCAAAGGGAAGGCCTCGGTTCCTGGGTAAATACGGAATACATAATTAAAAGACAAATTCCTCTATTCCCTTGGGAAAATTAAGGAAAGCTAGG
Organism: Micrasema minimum; assembly: GCA_022494985.1. NCBI lineage: Eukaryota > Metazoa > Arthropoda > Insecta > Trichoptera > Brachycentridae > Micrasema > Micrasema minimum. Next base: position 2,381 of record JAGVSP010003042.1, on the reverse strand, counting down.
CTGCTTTATCACCAGACATTAAATAGCTGTCACCCTCCACGGAGTTGAATAATTATTTATCAAACATGTAAATGAACGTATTTCTCTGACAAAATGAAGCTATACGTGTAAAAAAATAACGATCTATTACTACTTCTACTACTTTCCCTTATCCGCACCCAATGGTACATAGGGCACTGCATCGGTACATAAAGTGCAGGGATTCTTGATCATTTCAGATGATCAGTCTTACGCTTCAGTACCAGTCCAAGGTATCACACATGAAATATTAATATGAAAATCACATGTAAATAAATATTTCATGTTGACCCCCTACATCGAACCCGCAACCTCATGCACGGTAACCAAATACGCTACCACTATGCTACGAGGCGGACTAAGTTATTGAAAATCTGTAAAGTATGGTATTGCCATGGTAAAATTATTCTTTTTCTCTTCAAAGAACTACGGATTACCAATATATGTATACAAGTAGTCATCTACGTATTTTTGCAGATAAACGCTGTATCGACTTCGTACTTTACATGTAAATAAATTGGTGATCCCTACCTAAGACAAGAAAAAGGGACTATAAGTTAGACGAAATTTTTAGTTAATAACAGAAATAGTTTCACTACGAGTTATTATAAGGCTTTGTAAAAATTAGCTAGAACAATTTTTTTTTACCTAAGAAATATTACTTAGATTAAATTTATAATATAATTTTTTTTTTCTGCAAAAATACACTTCGTTTTTCCTTTAAGCTATTTCATACGTACCTACCGTCACACAAAATGCAAAAAGGAGGGAGTTATTCACAATACTAATTTACATTATTCATGATGAGTATTCAGAGAATTTTGTGAATTTCTCGTCAAACATGTATTAAATAATGCGTTACGCATATGTTTGGAATACAGAATAAAACATTTTCTTACATTACTTTATAGATGTGTTATTAATGCAATTTATCATTATTGTTGATAATATCTGCTTAGAGGTATAATTTATTCCTCAAAAACCTAAAATTTACATTATACCTAGAGGTTTAAAATTTCCAGAATATAATGAAATAAGTGTTAACAGTAATAAAGTATCATTCTTAAAGTTCTGAATAGTCCTTAATTCTTAATACCGCTGAGCCGATGTAGAAGCTTTAATTAAACAAATCTTTGTGTAGAATGAGAGCTCAAGCGACTTAAAATACTTGCATTTAAATGCAGAATAAATTTAAGCTTAGAACCGTTACATCCAGGAAGTGTGATTCGCGAGTGATTCGAAATGAGGAAAGTTTAGTTGGTTATTTGAATGAGAGCTTTTTCACTCGAAGAAGGCTTCGCGGGAACAAGTTTAAATCCCGAAGATCATCTTTATCGCGCCCCTCGGGTGGGGATGAGCTTTTTCGTAATTTCCTGTTTGTATTTCACAAAAAGAATTAAAACCCTCTGGCCTTTATGACGGGATTTCGGAAACTTAAATAAAGCAATACATATTCCGTCGGGGCGTAAGGTGACCTTTTGTGAATTATCGAATGAGATTTCCGAAATTAAAATAAATCGCGAAGGTCCTATTGTTCTACGCGTGAAAACATATGCCATTTCTCTCGATGTATTGTGCTGCCTGATTTGGAGTAAAACATGAATTATTTATAGCAGCGCTTTCACGTGTTTTCTATTTTCTGGCGTATTTATTTTATTCACAATCTTCTAGTCACAAAATTTCGTACAAATTAGCACAAATTTATGCTAGCAAAATATGTATGTACAGGGTGGATTACAATTTACAAAAAGACACTTCAAAATGTAAGATATGAATTCCTTTATTGTCAAGATAAAAACCATACTCTTACGATGAGATCATTATTTAGGGCACTTAGATATTAACACTTTCATTGTGCTATATTAAGATGGCACTTGGCTACGTAACTGCGGCCGCTTTACCATAGAACCGTATTCCTAGATTTTCTCCCTGAAATTTGTATAATATCACACAACTGTCTCCTTTGGATAACTGACGAATTACACCAGTACAAGATCAAGTACAAGTTCTTAATGTGGACATATGAAAAGATGGGGTATTTGCAAGTAATTGTGTGTGCGAAAGAGTTATGAAAGTGGAAGAGGCAAAATTCGTAAAACGTTCTATCCTACTTTTACCCATTTACCTCTTGTATTTAAGAAATACGTAAAGGTTTTTCTCCTATATGCAAAACACCCTCATTGAATCGGGTTATTACTTCAGTATTGTTTAGTTTACTTTTAGTGAATTTTTATTAGTTTAAGAAGAAAGATACTGAGCTTTCAATTATAATAATGGATACGAGGATGCACTAAAAGAAAACAAAGAAAGAATGCAGTTTGTAGACACTTTATCTTAAAGACTGGAGAAAATAAGGGCGCGCA